>JACJUY010003009.1:42811-89095 GCA_014220935.1 Platorchestia sp. MABIK | reverse complement strand
TTCTTCGCTGTAATATATGCATTATTGCTCCAGTACGAAAATTATACCTCGCACTCGTGGGTATCACATATGCGAGTATATGTGTGCGAACCCACAATGACCATTGAAATCAATGACCATTGATCGTATAAAGTGATGGGTATAAATACACTATTTCGAACCTCGAACAAAATAATCAATTAAAACATTGCACATTTTTGTTGCTTTTCAGTAAAGTATTTTAACTCTGTTTTGTTTACTTCCGGTTTTAAACAATTTTGAATAATTTTTGAAAACATTTTTGAATCGAACACGTCAAAAAATAGCGACTCCAGCCTCGACTCCACCACATCCGAATGAACGACTCCGACTCCGACTCCACCACATTCGGAAATGCGACTCCGACTCCGACTCCACGCACATTCAGGAAAGCGACTCCGACTCCGACTCAACCCTAAAACATGCGACTCCGGCGACTCCGACTCCCGACTCCGACTCCGCAACCCTGCTTTTTACCGACATTTTCTGAGTATATTTTTACGTGGGAATAAATGTAAGTTTGCGCGAGATCAGAATGCGCCTCGTCAAACACATTCATGATTGTGAAAAACTAGGGTTCTGAGTGTAAACAATAAGTACTCAGCGTTTGTTTTTCGGTTTCTATCTTCTCGTATGATTAGTTTGAATATTCTCTAACGTCACCACCGAGGATTGAATAATAATATTCAGAAACGCTTGTGTCCAAAAATATTATATTGAAATTTGGTTCTTCTCTCCAATGCAATTCTGCAAGAGTGAGGAAAAGTACGCAGTTCATATCATTATCTTTAAGTATTGTGTGGCTCAAAGTTCATTACATATTATTCGAAGAAATCACTTGATGGAGCTTAAATGAAAAATTTACGTTGACATTTTAATCAAACAAGTCTATGACGAATTTGCGAGCTAGACTGTTCAGAATTCATCATGTATTTTAGGATGGCAATGAGCAGTGGCTGGCCTCAGTTTTTCGTGATAAAAGCTTAAGCAACTTTTGGTTACGGCAAACGCCTTTCAGCATGATCCTCGGATATTATTAGCAGCTTGTAAGATTTCTTCCATAGAATTGATATTTAAGCCAAAGAGGAACTCAAACTAAAGTAGCAGCAGTTATCTGTTGTGAGCATCAAGAAAACACAAATAATTCATGGCCATCTTACACGTAAGATACGACTTCAGTGAAACTTAATGATTCAAAATTTATGTATACTTGTCGATATTGGGTGCAAATCCTTCTGTAAGCTCATAACTAACGTTAAGTTATTTGAGCTTAAGCAACATAGGCTAAATCATCGAAATACACGTGATTAGTTACCTCATGGCACGAAAGATTCGATAATGGTTCATACCAGAGAAATCAATCCTCCACGATAAACCTAGGAAGAAAATTTTTCAAAGCCTATTGGTAGGTTGAAATTCTATTCAAAATTGTGAAAAACCCAAGACTATTTGGAAGTTTATATCTATTCCAAGTTAAATGCTCAATAAGATTATTAGACAATGCAGTCAGGTGCTGAGAAGTGAATTTACTTATCAGTAAACGAACGTATTCGTTCACGATATCAGCTCGGTTTATGTTGGGGAACGGCAAAAACAACTGCTATAATTTTAGTTTCTTTGTTCTTTACTCGGAATTAGAATTCATCCTCTCATACGACATTAATTCTTTACCCACGCTTATATTTCTGAAATACTCTGCAAATATTTCAAATTTTCGGCCTTTACGAGTATCAAATAGAGAACAGCGCCGTAAAAGGAAGGATGAATTAATCGGTGAAAATACATTTTGTGCGTGCAGTGAACTACTCTTTGTAGTGTGTATTACCTGTTCGTGGTAATATGCGTCGCGAATAGTTGGCAAAAATGACGATTAATTGCAAAACATTCGCTGTTCGTTTATAGCAAATTCTATAAATGCTCTTTTATCTAACGACTCCCGCTATGGTTCATAACAAGTTTTTATTAAGTAACTTCCTATTGCGTGTTGCTCTGTCGATTTTAAGTGAGCCCAGAGGGCGGAACCGTAGCTGCATCATATTTTCATATTTTGCTCTCTTTGCTGAGAGGATTTTCCCGGTTTCTGCTGAAGTCACCCCGTACATGACGAATGTTTTCATTGTATCTTGTGTAAATGCCAGAGGTACAGATTATTTTATGAATGTATTTTGATATTTTAAAAAATCGATTTATTTAGGCCTGTACCTCTTTTCCAAAGTAATCAAAGACGATCGAATGCCAGTTCGAAGTAAATCAAAAACTCACACTCCTCAGCCTGAGGTCAGATGCTGATATTGAAGGTGTAACAATAAAGAGGAAGCGATTTGTGGATGAGATAGATCTGCTCTACTATAAGCTACCATAGTCGGGTATCGAACTTCATTACACCCAACAGGTGTAGGGCTGCAAGCGCAGGAAGCCTCCAAGTTCTAGGCGAAGTTTGACGCAACAGGCATCTCTGGTTGTGCTCTGGGCAAAGTTGGCTCGTTATCACCGACCGCTTTTCGCAGCTCCCAAAGTTGTCAGGACAGTGGACACGAGTTTGGGGCCTGCAGTGGTCGGTGTTGAAGTCATTTTCAAAAGTGGTGGCACAATGTGCTCCATCAGCTGAAAATGACGGCACTCAATGCGGTTCATTTTGTGCGTGATGATGCTTAGTTTAGCTACATCTGTATACCGCTACAATACGCGGCCTCATCTTGGTACTTAACGGAGAACTAGCATGAAAATAGCCGCTTTCATAGGTTTATTATTTTAATGTCGTAAGATTCGAAGTCATTCATCTATGGTAATTTCCATTGAGATCACAATTCTTATTGGCAGAGTGAAATCCGGGCTCAGTGAATGTATGTGTTATGGGAAAACTCTAGAACTATCTCGTTGCTGACGGCATCCAGTGGTAGCAAGGCGTTGGTGTTTCCGCTGACAGAAATAGTCTTCCAAATTAGGTCGCATGCGAACGTTAAGAGAAGCAAGTTTTTTATCCTATTAAGTCGCACTTGATTCACGCTGCCAAGAAAATGAATACGTTTCGTCAAGGATGCACTGCATAATTTCCAATCGAAGTCTATGCATTACGTAGGGATTGATCGATAGAAGTATCTTAAATTATGTAGCTGAAAATTCTGTTTAGCATACTAAGTTGAAGCAATGTGCACCAATTCACCAATCCATAACGACGATCCCAGGCAATGCGAAGCTAACTTTTGCAATTAAGTGTATTTTAGTACCCACCGGTATAAAATTATATAATGCTTCGTTGGTATTACACACTGTATATAATTAAAAATATCTGCTACCTATGTTTTAGATACAAGAAGATGAACTTTGCGTGAGCTCTTGTACCCCCGAATAGCTGTCATTCAAGAATATATGAAAATCTTCTTGCGTTGTGCCATAAAAATGGAATTCGACTGAAATTTGAAAACATTTTCATTACATATAACCTGAACATCGCTCCTTCGACTAAATTGCCAAGTGTCATGCCTCAGAGGGTATGCTACAGGGATTTATGTCCAACTAATTTGACAAGTTTTTTGTCAACCTACGTTAAATTCTAGGAGCACATACCGTAGATTGATATGTTCAACATGATATTTTCAAATTAGTAAAATGCAGAGGTGATTTCAGCCGCGAGCGAAATCAGTACCTAACGCTAAATTAATTAAACAATGTTTAATTTGGTGATTTGGCTTAACTATTTGCATGCTATCATCAAGCACTTTACATCTTTGCACATCTGTTCAACGATTTTTTGCGGTCACCATCGTTTTACCGATTATTTATATGTTGCTAAAATAAATAAAACATTTTACTTACATCAAAAAATAATTGGTCTGCCTTCTTTTGGAAAATTTATTCAATTTGATAAGTGAGTAATTCACGGAAAACTGTCGATCAGTGAATTTATACCACATCTTTCGCGAATTTCAAGTTATTGAGCAAAAGGCCTCATTAATTCATAACTTTAATCTTTTCAGTTGAATAAGAGTGGCTAATTTTCGTCCTTATAAATGCAAGTCCACATGAGATCACGTCGTGTGGTTTGAGGATCTACTGTACATCTTTAAGAAGGCAGTACTAAAAGTACTTTGAAGCCATTGATTGTTAATACTGTGAACAACGAGCGATGTCGACTCTTCTTCTTTCCCATGATGTGTTTCCAGGGTTCTGATTTTGATACACATGTATTTCTGCCGGGCCCAGAACCTCCCCGTTGGGTGCAGTCGCCCGACCCGGTGAGTGTGGTGAAGGGAGAGACGGCCGTGCTGCAGTGTCTGGCTCACGGTTTCCCCACCCCAACCATCTCTTGGACCAAAAGCAAGAAAGGTAATGCCCGTGTTACCTTTTTGACACCTTCATGTGTGTGTGTGCATGGAATCGAATCGCTAAGAATTTTAATTTTTTCACTCACGTGTTCACATGAAATAATGTTTTTGTACAACTACACGTTATGCTTGGTGTCTAAACTTCCGGAGGTTGTCCTGAATTGATGGCTTGGATTTGCTGAATAATTTTCTTTGACAGTATACTGTTTTACTTTAATCGACAATGAAATATTTTTTATCATGCTTCTCAACACGCTTTTGAAATAAATGAAAATACCACATTGTCTTTCAGCTAGGTTCCGTAACTGAATGGCCATAATTTCCTTCCTCTGATGAGCTAATACTGTACAAATGTCAAGTCTCATTTAACTGTGAGAATTCACACTTTTCTTATCAGTTGTTTTATTTTAACTTTAATGCCAAGGAATTGTTGTAAATGAAGTTCAGTTCAGGAGATTAAAAATGATGGTTAATGTTTCGAAATATTTTCAATTGAAACTACAATTTTTAATTTACTTTTTCCGTTATTTACACTTCTGTTGCGTCTAACTAATTTTCATTGTTAGGAATTTCAAAACGAAGAATGCGCTAAGCATTAAAATCATATTTAATGAAGATTTCACAAAATATGGAATTAAAATAACTACACAATGTTGTATAATACGTTTTGGAAACCAGTTCCATCTTAAGTTAATAGTTTTAATTTTTTTCATTCTTTTACAGTTCCGCTTTGCCAATTATTTTTTTTATAAATTTACTGAACTTCGCTTGCGTCAAAAAACACTGATTTGCTCCAACCTCTATCACCTTGTGGCAACGGAATGAAAAACGCAATTTGATCAACCTGTGTCAAATTCCTTTATCCTTTTCAGGCTCTTCATCTGATTTGCATTTGAGAAATTGTAGGTTACTAAAACGGACTAGCAAATGCATAGTTCAGGGTTTCATTTTTTGTAATATCAAACGAACAACGATATTTTAAGCAAAACGTACATTTACAGTTTATATTTAAATTAATTTATGCCTATATTCTTGATACTTTTTCTAAAATTATTTTGTGAAAGCACCTTTAGGTTCAATAACTGCTTTTGTTTGGGTCAGAAGTCGTTGGAAAGGTGAAATTTATTGGCCTTTGTTTATTTCGGACATCACCTGTACAATGTCGGCCTGTGGTAAAGCAAGGATACTGTGAAGATGTCGATTAGTTTCCTTTCAACAACGCTCCTCATGTACTAGTCCATAGGATTTAAATCTGGGGGAGTTTGGGGTCACATGATCGTAAAAATTCTCTGTCTTGGGTGGCCATGGCTTTGTGAGAAAGTGCTGGGCCTTACTGAAAGACGTGTGACCTTCTATTGGAGACTATATCTATACACGGCTTAACCGTTATCAGAACATCTATGTTCCCATCAGTATTAGCCCTGACACTGCAGGAAAATGTAAAGTGGCATGACATGACAATTAACAACTGTTAAAACCATCACATTAACTGCAAATTTGGTGTTCATCAATTGGGATACTTTAGAAGGATATGCACATAGTCCCTTGTCATTTCGTGTGTTGATTTTTTTTCCTGGTGAAGGTTTTTTTTGTCAGAGGAAAATCAACGCATGGCATGTTAATGTTTTTGTTACTGTTTTTACGGTTTTTCTACTATTTATGTTTTGACTTTAAGTTATCGTTATAAAGGCATGACACATTTTTCTGGAGCTTTTACTGATACGAATTGACTTTTCCTCATTATCTATAACTTGTATCGAATGTTCCATTGACCACAGTTCTAATAGTCTTTAAATCAAATAATATAATAAAAGTCTTGAAACTGATACCAGAAGTTCGTTGGCAATTGTCCTCATCCATAATGTTTTGAACACTCTGTATAAATTACAGTGTTGTTTTGCTAGCAGAGCGTTGAGAAGCCTTTTTTCTCTTAGCTACTAGGGAAGTTTTTCATGGCATTCCTTTAGCTTAAATCGCACCTTGATAACAAGTGATCTGGGGATGTGTAAAAAGTTACAGATTTCTAAATTGCCACGTTCTGCTGTTAAAGCAACTATGACTGCATGTCTTTACATTTTTTGGGTTAAGTTTAACTCTGAATGGGATATCTGAAACAAAACTATGATATTAAAACTGATATGAGTACGTAACGAACCAAAAACGTGTTTTCAAATAGCTCTCCCACCTTGTCTTTACAGTGCTTGACAAATTTTTAGAAACGAAGCAAAAATGGCTGTATTCCCTGACGCAGTTCAATAATAATGCTCTTGAGAATATGAAAACAAAGATGCTGTCCTTTTCAAGTGTTCACCAAAAAAAATTGTACAATCAACAAAATTTTAATCAATTACTTACATTTATGTCAAGCATTGCAAAAAAAGTGGATGAAACTTCGAAAACACGTTGAAAAAATACCGAAAAAATAACTATATCATTTGATTTTAATAGCGAATTAGCCACACCTTTCTCCTCCAAAATATCACAGATCCTATCTTTTATACTTGACACCAGCTTTTTCAGGTATTCCTGAGAAATTATGATCTACACACTTGAGGTTAATAGTTTTGGATCATAAATTGAAATAAATCGATATCTGTTTTCATAAACCTATCCCACAAGATATCCCTGCACGTTCTGGATGACATTTAAATCAGGAGAATTTGCTGGCCACGATAATACTGTGATGTCTTCATCCTCGAAGGACATCATTGTGACTCGAGCTTTGTGGATAGGAGCATCATCTTGCTGGAATATTGAGTTATCACCACATAATCTCGTCCCTTCATCTTTTAGCGAAGCTTCTTTAAAAATTTGAACGGATCCTGCAGCATTTATTCATTCCTTCACAATCTGTCATGCCATGGTGGCAAATGCAGCTATTGCTCCCTGTACCATTATTCCTCCGCCATCACTTACTCGAGTAGAAAAGGTCTCTGGACTTTCTTTGTCATGGAATAATTATACCGTCTGGTCCATTTAAAATAATTTTTCCTCACCTGAGAACACTGCACTGTTCCATTAACCATCCCATCTGATGCTTCTTAGCAAATTCGAGCCTCCGCTCTTTGTGCCTTTGAGATAGCTTTGGTCTTTGCTACCTTTCAATGCTGACGAATCCATTGTTGCTCAAAAATGGTTGAATGCTTCTTGGAGAAGCACTAGAATGGGTTTTACCTTTCGATTTTTTGCAGGGCAACGCTCAAGTCCCCTTCGAACTTCATTCTATACCCATTGCCGGACGAATGATTTTCAGTCGTCCTCCTGGAATTCGGTTCAAATAGTCATTTTAATTTTTCAAACATGAATCACAACCTTCGAAAATCTTTCAATTTTTTAGCAATGTCTCTTAATTGATAACTTCTGATCTCTTGAAATCACGATTATTCCACACTCAATTTCAGGGAATTTTTACTTTTCACATTATGAAATGTTAGTTTTCAAGTGTTTAGCTTATTTATCCTTAAATTTGAGAGGTGAAGAACATATTTAATCTCAATTGACACATAGTTGATTTATTTTACACGTGTGTTTGTAAAGATTTGTCACATTGAGTATTAAGGAAATGAGAAAAAATAAGCTAAATTCAGTTTAAATTATTTTCAAACTCGAATAACCCAAGGATTAAACTAGAAAAGGAATGCAAATAATGAACTTCGAAACATTTTCTGCAACAGCGATGCGGCTGCTTGAAGAGCCTTGGCAGGGAACGCAGTACAGCGTTGAGGCCTTGGTGTGTGCACTCACTAAAGCGATCGTTGAGACGCAGATCTGATGACGCAGCTTGTCCTTAGGCTACTTCTGTACATTGACTTTGGTCTTGGCAAGCCTTTGGGGCAACTCGGGTGCGCGTGAACTCTCTAGCAGGCTTTGATTCCGCGAGTTCAGTGTGAGAGATCTATCCTGTTATGAATCCTGCAGTATCCAAAAGTATTTTCGAGTCCAAAGTAAACAAATTTTGCTATCTTGATACAGCACAGCTAGTAGTGCGTTAACAAGAGGATTTGAAAAGAGCTGACAATTTCCAAAAGAAAATTCAACGCAATTTTATTCGACTAGTGTCTCTGCCCCTAATTTGTTGAAATGACTGAAAGGATTTGATAACATTGCCAGTGCATAATTTTTTATGCCTGTCTCCGTAGAGTGATGATTTTGAGGTATGGGTATGCCTGGAAGCCCATTGAACTTCATTCTATACCCATTAAATTATTATAATTATAATTATTAATTATTATAATTATAATTATAATTATATAATTATATTTATACGAGGGTAAACCATTAAAAAACAAAGGAATCATTCAAGGTATTTTTTACGAAACGTAATTCATGGGTTCAGAAGATTTTCAACTCCGCGAATTATCATTCATTGGTTTTGAAATAGATCTTGCAAGAGACTTTCATTCTCATCGTTTTTGATATGATTGTTAAAATTGATTTCAAGTAATTTCTTACTGTGAGCGTTTGCCTACCACTTACTGAGGGCATTCTTTTATTAGATGATTTGATTTAAAAAATGTGTAATGTTGACTTTTACTAATAATACCACATGTAGAAGACAGCAATTTGAAGTCACTATTTTGGTACTGATTCTAAATCCAAACCTATTGTTTAGGAAATATCCACTGAAAAGCATTGGCATGAACAAATCTACTAAAGGAGAAAACAAGCAGGATCACATACCGGGTGTCCCAAAAAAAAACGATACTCAATTTTCAAGAGCTGCAATTCAGAAACTATTAAACTTACAAAAGATTTTGTTTCTTAACATTTGTTCCATCTCTCGACAAAATATCAGAAGAATTGATCCAACCGTTTTCGCTAAGTAGTCTCAAAATAGTGCAGTGGTATTTAAAAAATTATTAAATTAACTAACCCTCAATAATTCATGCTATCTGAAGTAACTTTACCATATTCTGAGAATTAGTGACGTGAACTTCGATTATTCTGCTCTAAAAGGTATCCCATAGAATTCAGAGAATGGGAATGAGAAAGTTGTTTTCGAATAGCGAGACACTCAAAACTTTAAAAATGAATATTCACAGCACCCTGAAAGGAAATTTTGAAGCCTTCATTTCTCATGTTTACCAAATCTTGATTAGCTTTGAACCATGAGCCACGGTAAAAAAATGTCAACCCAATTTTTGCCGTAATTGTTTCTATCGCCGCTTTTTCTTGTGAGCTTCATAAGTATTTATTTATTTCTCCGTGTGAATAACAGTTCATTAGAATTGTGTGAGCCTCAGAAAGATTCACTTGGATATAGAGTAGATTATGGGTGATGAAAAGTTAGTGGCCAAATCTTCGAACTGTATAGTTCTGTTCGGACAGCATAGCTGGCGCTGCAGCTGTAATGCTCAGGTAGCAAATGGGCTTCCAGGCAATATGATTCTCATGTAACGGAGTTTCATATGAATCTAAATAACTTTTCATTTACCGAAGACTGTTTAACTACTTTTTTTAAGGCATATAGAATGCATTAGAAGTTTTTAAATCTTTATTTTATCAATTTGTATTGATTAAACGTTATGAACATAAAGAATGAAAGCTTAACCTGTTCCCATTACATTTTATACTAAATGTCGGGTGGTTGACTCCTTAGTGAATGCAATGCCATTCATTCTGTTTTATCTGGTTCAGTATACTAGGAACGGTCTATTTTTGCATTGTTACGCAATCGATGGTTTATGAAAGACAATTTCTCTCGACGAAAACGTTCTTGTCCATTATTACAGTATGATTACGTGCAGTTGATAATTATAATCGAGAGTATCCTGACATTCACATTAAAAGACGAACTCTACGTAAGAGTTATAAAATAATTGAGAAATCACAGTCGAATGGCAAAACCCAATGTCGGATGGATATGATCGTGCTAAATATTCATTTCTTCTGAGAAATGTGAAAGATATATTCAAAATTCGTGATATTTCTGGAACGCACCTTGGATGTCTAGGATTCAAAACTTTGCTGTGACTGTACCGCGCCACAATGGTGACGAGTACACACGAATACACATAGCGTTACACACAAATTTTGTTTTAATTAATAAGCGTATTGATATATAGATATTTTGTGACCAATTTTCATCAAAATTGGTCAAAAAAAATTAGTTTTTTTCAGCAAAAATTGTTTTTCGGAGTGATAATTTAAAACGCGGTAACTTCTTTAAAAAACTGAATTTTGCTAAAATAATTACACCACAGTGTACGGCTATGATGACAACTTGTGGTTAAAATACTTACACTGAATTTTGCAATACCCTGTATAACTAGTATTTCAGGGAGCGTGCACCATTTAACAGATTAAAAAAAAATTTTGAACACTAAATCTCAATGAATGTTGGCGATTTTCAAGTTGTATCTGTTTTAGTTATGATCTCCATTTCAAATCTCCGCACGCGGTTATCATTAGTTGTGAGTCGTAGAAGCGCACTACGTAATGACAGTAATAATAGGACTCAATATTAGACAGTTTCATAAGCCTATCTACAGTATATAGATATCAAATTCTGGTATACAATCTTGTTTGTTTACTTACTTGTTGGAAGTCGGTTGGGTGATTGGTTGTTGGATACCGTCAATGTTCTTTAACACAAGGTGAAATTTAATTTTCCCTCACAATATGAAAAATGCACGATCTTTTGCGAATACCCATTTCACCAAGAATTTTCGACACAAAAAAATTTTCTGTTCAGAATTGCTGCTTGCCCCGAGTTTCCTTGTTCTTTTCCGTTAGTCATATGAATGAAAGCCATTTCTTTATTTGTGAATCATTTCATGACTGGGCACTTGACAATATTTCTCTTAACGCAATGAAGTCCAAAAACGAAATGATAAGCAACCAATCGTGAAGCGGAAAAATTTTCTTCGAAGCTAATAATTTGTAACGATCTGTAAGCTTTAAAAGTTTAAATTTTGTCAAGTGATATTACTCACTCAATTACTTTACAGAAACTTTTCGTCACATCTTTGGCATCAGATAGGCATGGCTAGGCGAACGTGAGTGCTGCGGTAAGTGGATTTTACTACGTTTGAGGACAATGTTGGGATAAAACACAAGATGTACTATTTAAACTTATTAAGCATGGTGAAATTTACATACAAAAGTAGGTCTTGAAATATTGTTTGACATCGGTATACGCTGCGCCACCTTTACGGAATTTCCATCATGTCTGTGGGAATAGCCAAACAAGATATGCTCACCAGCCTTATACATATTTTTTGAGGAAGTACAAGTTCTTCAGTTAATATATTTTTCTGTTTCTTTTTTCATCTTATTTGTATTTTTCATGAGGAAGTTTGCGGTTCTGTACCATTGCAGAAGCATTTTATTTGGAATGTTTTTTTTTCAAGTTTTCTTTATCGTATCTTGGAAATGACAACTCAGCTTATTTTTCATGATGTGGTGAACTCTGTTAATCGTGACGCAGGAATTGTGCTGCCTTGATGCGTTCTGTAAAATGAAACTACATGTTTAATCAAATTACTTCAAATGATCGGACGTCTTGGCAATCGTAATCATCTCTCATATTAAAAGTGTTGACTCACTCGATTACTTATGTTATCGTTGACCATACGCTGCAAAACAGTGCGCAGTATTCCTTAGGATGAGCTGCCGTAGAACAGTCCTGTGGGACATCAGCGAAGCTGCTGGGGGTTCGATGAAAAGGCCTGAAAGTTTTGATTAGTTTCCTGTCCGTGATAATATCCTCTCAGTCACACTTCTCAGACTCGAGCAAGTTTCCGAACAAATGCTGAAGCTCGTCGAAGATCATTCCATCCGTCATTTCTTCATAAGGTATTTTCGCATCTAAGACGAAAATATAAATGAAAAATTATATCTGGACTTCGCAATGTGCAAATATTTCTATCAAGAAATCTCACAGCAGGACTGAAAGGATACTGTGTATGAATTATGAATTCATGATGAATTAATAAATCATGAAAACTGATCAACTGACGTACAAAAAGGACGAAGGCTCCGAGGGGTTTCATGTTTTCGGAATATTACGAAAAATAACGAAGCAGATTCAGAGGATTGCGAGTATTTGATTAACTGAGGTGTATAGATTTGCATGGAGTGTACTTCATTATGTCTTGGAACATAAAGCGCTCTACAACATCGCTACTGTGTCACTCTTTGCCACTAACTTTTGTCTGGGCATTAAAACTCCTGAGCCGAGATAGCCGTTCAACGACTATATGACCACACTCTTCTAATACTCGGCTGCAAACTTACCAACTCCTGCGATGGAGGCAAGCTGAAGCAAGTCAGACTTCCACCAAACTTACGACATGAAGCTCGGTACAGGACGACTAAGCAGCGTCATCAAACCGTTATCCGTGTCAGCCCCATCTTACATTTTTGTGAGCCACGTTAATCTGCGCGAGGTTCATCATACATTTTTGGCGCAACGTTAATCTGCGTAAAGTCTTCGGGCCAACATCGTGCCGCTTCTTGAGCAGTGGCAGCTGTTTCTGTGTAAAGGAGATTTGTGTCACTTCTCCAGACAGTCTGTCCGGAGCTTAGCAGTGACATGTAGACGTAACTGCTGCCACAAAAGTGTGATTGGTCTGGCTTTTTTTCAGACTTAGTTTTTTTCTATTTATAATGCGCGTGTTTATCGAAGGAGACTCTTTGTCCGTTATTTACTACAAATTATTTTTTAACTTAACTTCCTCAACGTTGTTGACTAAATATTTAGTCGCGGTAAATTACTACGCAACAAAGTAAAGTTGATGGACGCACATGTTCCTCTCATCGTAAGACTAAATTAGTTAGTTTAGCATAAAATTATCCCCCTAAATTTTTCGCGGCACACTTTCATGATTAGGTTTACCTCGTAAAACCTGGTTTGTGTTCACTGAGTGAAGCTCAGGTCTTGAGGAGGTGCAATTTTCAAAATGCTGTGATAGTGAAGGAAGAAGAACAATTTTTTATTCACGAAAAAGTATGCGTAAAAGTTTAGAGAACTAGCATGGATAAGAAAAAAAAATTTTCAGCTTTGCAACGATGTCGGAAATGAATAACATTTCGATGTTTGGCAGGGCTTAACGAATCCTTGGGACTGCAAGTGTCTTTAGGATTCGCAAGTGAGCCAAGTTCCGTGGATGTAAGTTTTAAGTTCGGTGGATGTGGATGCAAAGATCAATCTTCTGAAAGGAGATTGAGGTTTGCCCAGAAGATGTGTTGACGATCTAGATCTTATTCAATATTCCAGCCTTTGATGACTTATAATTCGATTAAGTAAACGTAGAAGGTTCCCATTGAAGCAACAGCTCATCGCAGGAAACAGTAAATTTATTGCGTGTCTACTTGAACGAGTTACAGCCATATTAGCCTTGCCTTTCTCATGTTATGCTTCCTTTGTTCCAAAATCGTGTAGTGACTTTGACATGCCATCTTCATGGGCGTTTTTGGCAGTGTGCGATTGATTATCTCAGCACTTCAATTCTTCCTCACAGAGATAAAACTTTGAAACTTGTCGCTCAACTGTTTTAGTGATATCGAATTGTTTTTTAAAATCTAATTTCATCATGAAATTGTTTCATTTAGAACTTTTCTTGGAATGGTGGAAGATTGTAAAATTTGCAATTCATTCTCATTAGCGTGAATATTTGTGCTTCTCACATTTTGTGTTGCGCACAGTTACATTTGTACGGCAACTTGCTTTAAAATTTTATTTAAGTTGAATCCAGAAGTCTAAGGTTTTTTTTTAACGGATTATAAATGTTGAGATGGTGCAACACTGGAGAAATTACTATTAAGACACTATATTTGAATTATTCGTGAAGAACACACGTATTATTTTGAAGTTTTTATATCTATTTTCAGGTAGTAGGCTTGACTTCAGCAGTCGCTCTCACACCAATCGACTGTCCATTCCTAGTTCTTCAAATCTTGCGTTCCACTCATCAATCTTCAACGCCCGAGGTCCTGGTCGACAAATGCGGTATCATTCACAAGATGCCGACTGGAGATTTCACCATTCCACTCTCCTGGGACTGAGAGGTCCTGGCCTCCGTTATAACAATTTCTTAGGAGGCAGCGGCAGTCTTCACAGCTCTTCTCGAGGGACCTACAACACGGTGCATCAGAGGCCACGACCTCGGCCTTCAGGAAGCCAAGAAGCACTCAACATGGACCATCATAGGCCCATGATGAGCAGCAGGCGCCTCACGTCTGACGCAGGCTTGAACATTCCAGGCGCCGTGAGTTATCCGAACGGCACTCTCGTGATTCAGGCTGTGCCGGAAACTGCTGAAGGTAGCTACATCTGCGAAGCCACAAACGGCGTTGGAGCTGATATTTCTGAAGAAGTAACGCTTACTGTTCATGGTGAGCATTAAATTTTAGTTGCAGTGTTTGAGATCCGGGTTCTTGTTCGTTCATTGCTACGAACTTCTGTTGACATTCAGAATGCGTGATTTTATCATTGTTTCACTATGCTAAATTTTATCCTCGTGAATTATGTACGAGGTGGAATAGTTTGGTCCAACCTCGTCGTATTGTTTGACATCAAAAGCTGAAGATTACAACTGAGTGTGGTGAAAATTCCATCCCATTCATTCTCTGTTCTTTTCAAGAGTTACACGGTGAGGGAAATCGTATTAAGTTCATTACATGCTTGAATTTGATTGTCATTACGAATGATAGGTTTTTTTTTGTGCTTTACGCGATGAGCAACCGGGATCTTGCATTATTCGGTTAAGAGTTGGAAACTACTAATGTATCGCCGTGATTTCATTTCTAAATCGTTGATTTGAAGATAATATTATTTATACATCAGTAAAATTTTGAAGAACTTATAAATATTCGAAAACTGATATAATTACAACAATTTTTTATGTATGTAAATTCTTGAAACATGAACGTAAATCTTTCAAGTATCTTCAGTGATCTCACTTGCGTCGAAAGGTTACCTTAAGTGAAGGTGCGCATAAAATTAGTGACGAGGCCACACCCTTCCTTCAGCTCCACCCACCATCACCGGAAAGGATCGCATCGAAGCCCGCCGGGGGGATTCTGTTACAATCAAGTGCTCAGCTGAAGGGGACCCACCGCTCTCTCTCGTCCTCACGCCTCCAAATGAAATGGACCATAGGTGATGTTTTCTATTATCATTACTTTTTCTAATTTAACGTCTGTGAAAAAGTTGTCTTTTACATTCAATTGAGAGTAAGGGTTCGTTGCCTGATTTGAAGTTCAGAGTTACAGTAAATACCGTTCTCACAGCTTACCTTGCATTAGTAGCTCGTTGAAGTATTGTAGCGACAACTTGGGCGCTGTAAACGTTTAGGCATGTATGCCCGCTGATGGCAAATGACAATAATGTTGGGAGTGGAACGTCACTCATTGGTACTCTGAAAACCTTGTCGTTTATGCCTAAAAATTGAAATGCTCAGTCATTTACGTATAAGGTATTTGCAGTAATGAACGATTTTTCCAAAATGCCACCTTCTGATGCAAAGTTTCATTTCATTGTATGCCCTGAATTGCGAAAGTTTCTACACCTAATTAGGATTTATCGCCAAGAATTGGTCGCGGATACTACGATTTTTATTAACATAATTTTCGATCCAACGATTGTGCCCTTGTGCAGCAGGAAAAAGTACATATCTGAAATGCTAATCCAATCGTGTGTTCTTACGGGTATTCTGTGTTACTAAGAAAGAACCCTCGCTTAATTGTACGTGTTCGCGGGGAATGTGAAGCCTATAGAGTGTTTGCTCCTCATAACAGGTGGTCCAATATTTCAGGGGGATATTCTCTGCTCTACAATGAATTATTATTCGTATTTTTCAAGTCAAAAGAAAAATTCTTCTTACTCTCGCAGACTACTCGTTTACCGCTCTTAGAAGTGAGTTTCTTAAACCAGAACTTCTGTTCGACTATTAATCGCATAGTTGTTTACGAATTTAGAATCAATATAGTGTTCTAAATATTTTCCAGGTACGAAAAATTTTCAGGGTCGAAGCACAGCGAAGAATTTTCCATGTCCAGTGAAATTGCCGTGGACGACACACAAACGCAAGAGGTCAGTATGAGGAGAAAATGTTTTATTTATGAGGCTGAATGCTGGAATGAAGGTATTATATGCCATTTTCTATTTTAATGACTTTTCCATGATATCAATTGTTCCACATTTAAAATAGAATGTGACGATAATTTTTGTTAACGTACATGCTATTCGCTTTGAACTTTCAAAACAGCAATTGGATTTTAAGACAATATTTAATCCCTATGGACGCTTCAATAAGTTATAACTGACATGTGAAACCTTCAAAAGGATTTTGTTCATTATTACATTGAAATTTTCCACATGTACTGAGTGATTTAGTAAACTGACTCGATGAAACTTTCGATTTGTAATCCGGTTATATATTAAAAAGTCCATGTATGTCAAATGATGAGATGAAATTATCCCCATAATGTGTGCCACACCACCTACTCGTCCACGCGTCTATTTCTTCTACTGTAAATAATCCTCAAATGGCAGGCCCAATTCAAGTAAGTATCTTAAGCTATTACTTGAGCTCCCAAACTTGTTCATTTACGACCCTTTTAATTACAACTAATTTTTCGTTTAATAGTTTTGGACATTTTTATTCATTGTCTGTGCGCTGTGGCACAGATGTTGGTGAGCGACGCACAGCCGCGGGACTCAGGCTACTTCATCTGCCACGCCAGCAACCCGTACGGCCAACAGACGAGGCGAATACAACTGCTTGTGCAAGGTACTGTACGTTTTTTCTGCCCAGTTAAAGATCGCCCTCAGTATCTGCGATAGTTTGCTCAGTAACACGCAGGGCAGTTCAGCGCAGCAACGATCGCGTCAGGGCAGGTCGCCGCAACGTCTTATATCGCAGCCCAGGCTGTCATTTCGCTGTGCAAAAGTTTTTAATTTTGAGCAGAACATTTGCACTAAAAAAGTGCCTGTGGTCAAGTGGACACTTTTACGTGTGCTCAGCGCAGCGCATGAATTATTGTCGCAGCGGCCTGCTCCGCTCATGGCGTTGATTTCGAAAGATGTTAGCGATGAAATCATGCGCTGACCTTTCAACAAATTCAAAATAACGTACATATTGTTCTTGAAATCCTATAAGCTGACTCTTTTTATATTTATTCTGCCAGTTGTACACGATGATGCAAAATTTGAAAATGTTATGAAAATCGAATTCTCGAATACGAATGTTATGAAAATCCTGTCCTCTGCGCGCGGGTCTTCCTCAGCTTATTTGTGGAATTACGTGTGCAATAGCAGTTTATGCGGAAATTTGCTCGCATATTGTATGTGGTGAGAGATGCTAATATTTGACAAATGTATTTTGAAAACTGTGCTGGAGGAAATAATACCTCAATGGGTATTACATGATAAACGCAGCAAGAAGAACTATTAGCCATACTGTCCGCCCTTCATGAATATCACAACAAATTATTGTATAGTTATTCACACGCGCAGAATGATGCATGAAATATGGTCATTTTTTGATCGTATTTTTCTATTTCTAAGGCATAACACATTTGTACGAATATACAATCAGTATTTCAGGGAACGTAAGCTATTCAACAGAATTTAAAAAAAATTAAAGACGAAATCTCACTGAGTGTGGCGGTACTTAAATTGAGTCTGTTTTTAGTAATGTACTCCATTTCAAGTCTCCGGCCGCCGCTGCCAGTAGATGTGAGTCTCGCAGTTGCACACCACACGTAATGATAGCAACGATAAAAGTATGCTCAATATTAGACCGTTTCGCAGAGTGATATACAGTGTGTTGCAAAACTATTCTTACAAACTTCGCCTACTAGTAGAAAAAATTGGTATAAGCACAATTTCATCAATGATTAAAGTGCAAAAACTCTTCGCTAATGAGATATTATACTATGAACTTTCAAGACTTATTTTTCGCTACATAACGGCGAATTCGCTAAGACAGGAATAAACCAATGTGGAAAATCAGAATTGACAAATTTAGTCAGGATTGATGCTATACCCATTTATTCTTACTTGTAAAATTTATTAAAATTTACCATTCACAAATTTGAAAAATTTCCAGATTAAATAAATTTATTGAACTTTCCATTCAACGTTCGTAACCTCTAGTTTGAACCATAATCATTTTTCAGTTAGCAGCGTGACACCACACTGGTAAGATGAACCGCCTAACAAATGCAGAAATGGTTGATATGCCTTTCGTCTATGGTTCTGCTGATGGATAATACAACGGGCCGCAAGAATATTCCAAGAAAGTAACCCCAATAGACAGGTGCCTGTTCATCGATAATTCACTGCTTCGCACCGAAGATTGTATGAGAGCGGAAGTTTCAGTGCAAACAGAGTGAATTCTGGTTGCCCAAGACAGCTTGATCTGGATCATGAGGAAGGAGTGTTGGAACATTTCCGTCAAAACCCACGTACGAGCACTGGTGCCGCAACACCTATGGGAATTCAAGATCACACTGCAGTGTGTCGGATATTGAATCGGAATAATTATCATCCGTATCACTTCCAGAAAGTCCAAGGGCTACTTCCTGCAGGTTATGCTCCTCGCGAACGATTCGCTCAGTGGTTATATATAGAATCAGGAATTAGAAAATGCCCATTTCGCAAAACAAGTGTTGTTCACGGATGATGCTACCTTCAACCGTAATGGACTGTTCAATTTCCATAATTTTCACGTATGGCAAACGAACAACCCTTATGTCTTCCATGAACATGGACACTAACATCGCTTCACTGTGAATGTTTTGGCAGGTATCGTTCATGATCAAATCATTGCCCATACATTCTGCCAGATTGTGCGTCTTACTTGGAATGTTTCCGGAATATTTCTCTAAGAAGTCCTTCCGGATTATTGGCCGATCCCAGTCTACCTTTTTCGCCGCCGGCATGCAGGTTTTTCGCTGCCTTAGCGATTTAATCGCTTAAATCGCTTAGGCGGTGAAAACATGCATGCAGGCGGCGAAAAAATTAGACTGGGATGTTCCATTGGATATTCGTAGATGGATGTGGTTTCAGCATGATGAAGCTCTGGCACATTTTGCTGTGAATGTGGAACGTTTTCTTGACCTTCAATTTCCTAAGTGATGGATTGGTCGTAATGGTTCTGTGTCCTGGCTGGCAAGATCTCATGATCTGACTCAGTTAGATTTTTTCCGTGGGACACACGAAAAGTCCTGTTTATGAGACACCTGTCAAGTCGGAAGAAGGTCTTGTAGCCAGAATTGCAGTCGCTGCTGAAGATATTGCTGAGATGCCTGGAGTCTTTGACAACGTACGCAACTCCCTCTGACGAAGGTGTCGCACTTGTATCGATGCTCGTGGTAGACATGTTGAACAATTACTGTAATGAGGTCCTCGCTACTAATAAATTATATGTTGTTAATTAGTTTTTCAATTATCCTCTTGTGTATTAATAAACAGAGTGTAGCTAAAAGAGTAATAGTTAGCCTTCTTATTTTAAATGTTAGGTTATTTCAAAAACGAAGCGTTTTTTGAATTTTTTTCATTGATGAAATAGTGCTTATATCAATATTTTCCATTACTAGCCGAAGTTCGTACCAATAATTTTGAAACATACTGTGATCAAATTTCTTGTTATCTTGTTTGTTTGCTTACTTTTTTGGAGGTTGGTTGACTGGTTGTTCAATGCCGTCAATGTTCTTCAACACAGGATGAAATTAAATTATCCCGTACGATGTGTATTAGGCAAGATCTGTAACAAATACCTATTTTACCAAGAATTTTCCACACAAAGTTAGTCGCAAGAGAAATGAATCCAGCGGGTAACGGGTAGTCTAATGAAAAAAGTCAGTATTCTTTGTTTGAAAATAATTTTGAAGTAAGTCCATAACGTGTTCCCTGCACATTCGCCCATGCCAGACGTGCCTTCCTCCCCGCGAGACTTGAGGGTGACGAACGAAGACAGTCGGTCGGCTCGGGTGAGTTGGGCCGCCCCCTCCTCCCCCAACACGCCCATCGGCAGCTACAACGTTCAGTTCAGAGAGACTTTCGGTGAGCGAGCCAATTTCACGATAGATTTCATCAAGTCCGAAACTCAGTTTAGGATTTACGTGCCAGCGAGGCAAAAAATTATTCGTTATAGCAAGATGTAAAGATGGTTTTCACTTAAATTTCTCTTACATTGTGTGTGCTAGAAGGAGTTAATTTGATTTCTTTGGTGAACAAAGAAACTGACTTTTTATTATACCTATGATGGACTTAACTATGAAGCAGAAAACTACAGCATCAATGTCTTAATCTTAGTCTGTAAATAATTTTACCAAATTTTTAAAAATTTGAGATAATTTGCATGAATGCATTGTAGGATACTAGTTTGCTACATTTTTCAGCATCCACAATATCTGAAAACCATGCGCAGCTTGTTTATCGTACATAAAACCGAAGAAATAAACCTAAAATCATTTTGTGTTACAAGATTTAACTGAGTGATGTAACTGATTTGTCACGGAGAACTGAGTCTCTCTCGAAAACGACAAGAAATTTTTTATACGTATTGCGAGCATTGATTCTTTCCAGGGATTTAATTTGACTTTTGCATTTTTTGTACTTTGAACAACGCAACAATTCTCGCTCATACTCTAAAGCCCATATCATACCATTTCCAGAATGAACATTCACCAACAGACAAAAAACAATTACTGATGTGAATGGCCCGTGATTATCACAAATTTGGCCAGCGGTCGTGTATCGCGCACAACAAAACTGTATTTCAGACAGGATATATTTGAAATAAGCATAAGCGCATTTTAACCGCACATTCGTGTACAGCTTAGGTGCTAGCAGTAATATCCTTGCACAAGATAATACTTTGTGTGAAGTTATAGTTAACTGCTGTCCAGTATCTAATTTAAAGCTGGCCATCAGTTCGTCTATGAAATGATTCTTTTACAAATGACGCGATAAAATCAAAACTACCAGCTCTGTTAGCGAGCTGTATGAGTTCACCCTAGATCTCGCAGTATGAGTCTTAGACAATACTGTAACTGACACGATTGCTCGTAACAATGGCTATGTACAGCAAGCTATGTAACATATTTAATTCAAACTTAAAAATTTGGTGCTATGAGGCGGGGGTGGAGGCGGCTGGAGCGTGCCGGACGTGCGTCACGTGACCACTGCTGGAGCGGTCACGTCTGTGCAACTCACAGAGCTGCTGCCCGCCACGGACTATCAGGTAGGTCGCTAATCTTCATCTCCGTCATGAAGCATTCCGTTTTTGAAGCTTTTGTTTTTTTAAACTTGCATTAAAATATGGCTATTTACTTCAAAAGACCTATTATTTGAAAACTATGAAAGTTAAAAGCTATGTTCTGTTGCTTTCTCAAAAGATACCGCGGCGAAGAGCAATGGCTAACCAGGAAACTTACAGGGTTACTGAAGTAAGTGAGTTTAATAATTGAAGTAAGAGATGCTATGAAAATGGGAGTTCGACCATTTGATTGCTTAGTTCTAAGTAGCTGCGATGTTGTTGACGGTCATCATGGCCGAGTGCGTGGTTGAGAGCGCGACCTTATCAAGGAATGGGTCGTTAGTGCAATACCTGGCAATGCCACTGATTCTCCTCTTCTAGACAGGGAAAAACAGCCATAATTTCCCAATCCACCCAGATGCCGGATATGGGTACTCGCTCAATTAGGGTTAACTGTTATTGCGTCCTGATTTTACAAACAAGGCACTGAAAAACCGATGTACAAGATGATACGTATCAAACTTGATTGAAATAAAACAACGTTTTTTTAGTGGCAAAAACTACTCATAGCCTGCGGTGAAGGCCAGCGCTCTGAAGCAGAGGTAACGTCATTGCGCCCAATGCATTTCCTTGCCATTCTCGCGACGCCACAGTGTGGATCCTGTGTGATTATTTCCCGGATATTTAAATAAAGGAACCCTAACTTCACGTGACCTAATGCTAAAAACACCCATGTATTTAGCTGGACCCTGAAATAATATAATCTGCCAAGTAAGAATTAAAATAACAACAATATATTCGTCACCCACAATGCTCGTGCTCTAATTCAAACAGGTCCTAACAGCAGAGGATAAAGTGACAGCACGTTGCAACTATGAATTCAAGGCCAGCTCGAAACCACAAATGCTTGAGTCTAATCATTCATTGGAAGAAAATAGTATTGAACATAATAAATAATGCATCAAATTTTGATGTGTCGCTCATCTTTTCGCTCAAACCTTGTATCCAATTTCGCGTGTGGCGCAGCATGTCTTCAGAGACATCTCATTTCGTGTTGGAGGTTGGTGTCGACGGGTGGAGTTATTTGGTGTTGCTGTGTTCGATGAGAACCGTGATAATGAAGAGTCTTCAAAAAATTTAGGTTTTTTGGTCTGCGAGTTCGCTCTACTGCCAAAATACGAGCAAAGGCAAAAGCGAGTTCGTAGGGTCTACCCTAGTTTAATTTTTCCGGAATGATTGCGGTTGCTGCTCAAGTGAGCTTCATGGCAAATTACTCGTCACGAAGCACTCAGTGTGACAAACATGCGAAAAAATCATTTACGAGGGAACACAAACAGTAGTTATATACCTAAAGTAATTTTCAGCTGACAAGAACAGGGAAAAACGTGAAAACAAAAAGAATCTGCCCTAATATTTCAATAACAAATTACATTCTTGAATTTGAATGCTCATTGACTACTTTAATTTTAGATAGTGTGCTCTAATTTTTCGACTGGCATGATGATTCTTTCTTGTAAACCTTTTACCTACGGGTTTTCAGCTATCGTTCAATTTTTGGCTGCTAAAATTTTGTTGGTTTCTTGATTGCCTTGTTTTTCAACTTAGCATATTTGACTCGGTCGCATGCAACTGGGCGATACCACCGTGCTACATGGGCCCCTCGTACGCTGTTCACCTAAGTGCATTTGCGACTCGAACGCTTGACTAATCTTATTGTGAGCTTACAACGTAGAAAATTCGAGTTAGAAATTGATACTACGACAACAATTTGAGGAGTAACCTAATCTCGAGGTTTCTGCGGCCCACAGGCGAAGAAGATGAAAGAAAATGCTACAATGAAATTGATACATAAAATGCTGTATAAGTATTTCGATTTAAAATATTTCTTAACATAGTGGTCCTAAATTGTACGACAAACCGTAAGAAGTAGACACTAGCTATGTCAGTTTAAAAAAATAATTGAGGGGGAAAAATTATTCTTTGATATTCTGTTCTAAGTTCAAAAAACACTTATAAATAGTGATCACAAATGCACACGTTGAAACATTGACAAAGAAGGCCTTGGAGGACGTTAAAGATACTTCTTACTTTTATTCAAGTGACTGTGGTCAAGATAAGGCAGACAATACAGGTCAATTATTTTAAAGTTTTCCTAAGATTGTGAAAAATGTGTTTCACTGTTTCAACTCATTTTTAAACTCAAAGCATGAGACGGAAATCACTTTATTAACACGCTAAGTGCGGCGGGTTGAACTGAACTTCAATATTCAACTCAAATTAGAGAATCTAATCGATCAATTTTGACAATAACGCACATTAAATGGATTGCGCCTTCATTTAGTTTTCAATAAGCATTTATCGAAATTGAGTTAGTGACTGCTGGTGATCGGTCAGCGGCATTATGAAAATCTCCTCAGTAACCACCGGTGGGTCACGTCCCTCTTAGAGTGTTAATGGACTTATATTCAGGTAGAATTCGGGGAAGTACTTAAATACATATCCTGAAACACAAAACATTCCGTCGTTGTATCGAAAGTGATGTCTGAAGGCTGCGTCTAAAGTGACCTACCATCGACTCTAACTGAAATGAAATTATTTGAGTGATTGTGAAAATTGAATTCCTTTGATCAAACTTTCAAAGCACTATCAAAACAGGATTGAGATTAGCTATGGAAATTTTAACGAAACTCATGCGTATTTAGCACCTTTATACTGTTTCGAAATGGAGTAATTCTAATTTGATGATGGCAATGTAAAAATGTATCATTCCCATTAGAATTTTCTTCAACGTGCGTTTGCTAATTATCGTTACGTGTTACACTCGCTTGAACATCCTCGGAACTAGGTGAGGTGAGCATGCGGTAGCATAAACGTGGTATCACTCAAAAATTGTGGGCCTTGTATTATTTGCGTAAGGTAGTCGGTCGTACGGCGTGCTTGCCAGGATATGTAAACATCGGATTTTCTTAACGGCAAATATTTTGAATTTCGTTGACTATTAATGGAATTTGTTTTCAAGAAGTCTTTAATCATGAGTCGAATGGAATTTCGTAGAAGTTGCCGAGTTCCAAAATTAGTACATATTTCCCCAAAACTATACGACCAGCAACCAAAGTCTTATTCAAGCTGATGTAATTTCTTTACATTTATAATCAGAGGCAATAAAGTTGAGACCATAGAGCCCTGGAATAATACTGCTGAATATAGGTTTATCTTCACAATAATATTGGTGTCGGTATGGACGTGTTAAATATCACGATACGATTTTTACCGTCCACTTCTTGAAACTCATGTTTATCTGCATCACTTTCTTCCCCTTGCTTTCGTGCATCGGTTGTGCCCGATACAAAGGGATATATTCAATACAATTTAAAACAGCCACGTTCCTAAGTTTGATCCTCGATTCAAACCTGAAAACATTTTGGATCTACCTTGCATAATGCGCATTTAATAGAAGTGTTTTTACGAAACTAGAAGCTTCTTTAATGGAAGTAATCATGATCCCAAACTTTACTCTATTTTTTCCATAGCCAAGTCACGTTTTTAGCCTGATTTGAGGAAAGTGTGCTTTGTGGATGTGCTGGTAAGACAAAAGTTATCACCGTTACTGAGAAGTTGTATAATCCTTCAATCAGGTGAGAGTGATCGCCATCAACAGCGTGGGCAGCTCTCCGCCCTCCGAGCCGCTGTCTCTGCGCACAGGAGGAGAGGCACCGAGTGGCGCTCCTCGCAACCTGCGCGGGACGCCCCTTACCTCCCGCTCCGTCAGGGTGGCGTGGACGCCTCCACCCAGAGACACTTGGCACGGAGCCCTCCTCGGCTACTATGTCGGATTCAAAAAGTTTGTGCAAACATGGAGAATGTATGAGTTAAGCATGCTTTTAGGAAACTAGAATAAAGGTCAGGAAATTTGAACACTTGCTCGTGTTCCTGTACATGAAGTGAAAATAATTTATTAAAATCGGCCGGTATTAATTTTCCCACATATTTTGTTCTTGCTGCCATCCTCGAGTATGGTTTTTCCCGAACTACGTAGCTTAAAAATGTCAGTGAAAGCGTAACTTACAGTATATGCAAACGAATCCATCCTCCATTTGTATTTGCTTAGAGGAGGTTTTGATTTTCTACGTTGCATTTGAAAAACATCGTTTGACCTTGTTTTTGACTGAAGAAATGAAAACTATGAACAGCATTTCCGTTGCGACGTTGAGTTATATTGACTTTTCCAACTTGATTTATGTAAGCAGCATTTTCCGTTTTTGCCAAGCGGAACGTCAGAAAGTGTTTAAGTGTTTAAAGTTTATCATTGGAGAGATGTTTTTTCTGTACGTAAGTTATCATGGATAAGCTTATCAGCGATGAGCATATGAACGATTGAGAATAGCCATGGAGATCCACCGAGCGGTTGAGACCTCAACAGGTAAACACCTAGTTCTTGTTAATAATGGCATAAATGAGCTGTGCCACTTTAATTTTGAAAACATGCTTGCTGCTTTTTATTCTGGCACGAGTATAGGCGACTCTTCGCTACAACATATGATACAATACATGCTGCAACACAAGTAGTGTAACCCGAGACCATGCAGGGCCCATACTAGACAACAAAAATATTTTTATTTGTTACATGTTTTGTCAAGACAGTTCGGCAAGGAATAAATAACAGTGAAGCTATTATAGGAATGTTTCAACTCAGACAGGTTTTATTTTAGAAAAGTTTGTTAGAGACAGATGAAGCTTAGGTTTAAGAACATCAAATATTTTCGAAGCGAAATCAGTTTCTAAATTCTGATCAACGACCGTAAAGTGAAGAATTATAGTGATTCGACTTTTGATTTGTATTAGTGATCATTTTTTGGTGTAAATAACAAATTACTTACATGGCATTCTACTAAGCTTTTTCCATGCTCATGAACTTCGAAGCCGCTCATATGATATTCCTGTTTTATGTTTTAAAGCATCTAGTGTGAAACAAAAATTGTTTTGGAAGTTTTCTGTAAAATCTATCGAAAGGTGTTTGAGTTATCACCAGGCTAACTCGAAACCACCTTACCTGGAAACATTTTCATTTGCACGAAATTAACTTTGAAACATTTTCCCACTTTTGGAAGGAGACAATGGTTGACCAAATAATTTTATGAACTGGTGGGTGTGTGAATGATCATCCATATAGTCGTTAAGTGAAATGAATAATGCCTTGCATTTTCATTCTCCTAATTACAAATACTTAATATTTTTAGCATCCTCAATTGTGCTTTAGCTTACTAATGCATAAATCCAGTATGGCATGAGAGCAGTAGACTTTAGTGATCCAGAGAGCGCCATTATAAGAGCACTCTGCTGAGATGCTGTGGTTAGTGAATTGCGCGAGTCACGGAAGCCCACGATGGGTTTAAATAAACTTATGAGCTCGAAGAGCTAAGACATGTGCTGTGTGTCAAAACTCATGTCACTTTTAGGAATATTATCTTGAGTTATTATTGTTTTAAAGTGCCACAAATGTTGTGAGTTTTCCCTTAGAAATTTTTCTAAGGAAATTTTGCTAAAGAATGTACTAAAGAATACAAAAATGATATGTGCAGAAGATAGTTGTGAGCCAGCGTGGCGCACTTAGTCGAATAGAATTTTTGTTACTTGAATAATTGTTTCAAGAAGCTAATTATATATACCGCCCCCAAACCACGTAACTTGTATGACAGGCTTTACATGAGTATCTGAACGCTTTGTCGTTTTCGTAAGGGAAGAAATAACCAGATCGCTGCAGCATCTAACAGCGACAATATTAGTCTCAAAACGTCAAGCTGAAAATTTCTATAGGAGAAACGTATTGGATGTTTTATGATCGGGGCTTAAAAATCTTTTTTTTGAGCAAAGCGTTAGAAGTTGCTCGTTTCCATTTATTTGTAAGTGATCAGGGTCTAGAATGGATAATTGGATCAGATGAAAATTAACCTACTTCATTGAAAAAGATTACGAGGAGTGTTTTACTTATTTTTACCTTTAGATTTTGCACGTTGAAAAAATATGGCAAAATCTTGCTCTTGCTTTAGTTATTCCTAGATCCCAAAAACTGAACATATGTTCAGCAGACACCACAATTAGATCGTTGCTCACACATAGTACTAGAATCTACCTTCTCAACAGCAACCTCCAGATTTTTCACGACTGTTTTCTTTTCTAGTATTGACGATTCTAGAACTTTATTCCTCAACACAAATTACAAATAAAATGGTATCGTAAAACATTGGGTGACATTAGTGGGAAAATATATTTCTTGATGCCACTCACTTATTGTTTTTAAATGATAATTATTTCGCACCAGTAAACAAAAATATTTAAGTATTATACAAAAAAGTGCTCTACTCAAACATGCATAACGTTTTTGAATTACTGCGCTGATCGACAAAATAAATATCGTTTTCAACCTTCATGCTTTGACGAGAGAGACTCAACTTTGTGTTCGCTTTTGCCTTCTATTAGAGCAGGGAGCAGTGAAAACTACGCGTTCCGAACAGCGTCCCTGCCTCTCACGACGACAAGCACTTCTGGCAAGCTGTCGTCTGACAAGAGTGGTCACTCCACTTACTTGAACGACGTTATAGACAAGCAAGATCGATCCAAAAACGCCTTTTTGAGTAATGGTCGAGACTTGATAGGGAAAGACGTGAGCCGAAGTGCTTACAATATCCGCAATATTGATGATCACGGTAGAAAATCTTTTGGTGGCTCCGACGATGACATCATCCAAGAATGGGTGGTGGATGAACTCGAAAAATACTCTGAATACGAGTTCATAGTTCAAGCTTTCAACGCGATTGGTCCAGGTCCTCTGTCAGATCCCATCACTGCAATCACGCTGGAAGACGGTAAGTACACAATATGTACAAAGCCGGCTTCAAGCAGTGTTTGTCTGCGTTTTTCTTCAGATGAATTTTAAGGATTTTCTATTCTATATTCCCAAATAAATTTCGGATTGTTGTTATAGTTCAACACTTCGGTGTTGTTGAGATTTACCTATCTGACTAAAAAACAACGAGACGTGTGCTCAGAAAACATTGTAACTTCGACCTGCATCATTTTAACACGAGGAGGCCAACGAAATAGCTGGACATAGCAAACCATGAAGAGTTTCGCACCATTAGTTTTGTACTCTAATGACCCCTGTTACAAAATTAGTGCAACTCACCATACGTCAAAAAACTCATTGAAGGGAAGATCTACTTTGAAGTCAATCATATCAGGCTTTGCTGGACATTTCAGCTTAACGTGTTCATTGTCAAGATTTGCTTGGTAACCCCTGCAGTTCCTGAGGCGCCCCCGCAAAAAGTGACTTGTTCAGCCCTGACGCCGACAAGCCTGCAGGTCTCTTGGAGTCCTCCTCCTGCTGCCCTAACTCACGGCCACGTCAGCAGCTACACCCTCACCTACGCACCACTCGACGACCACACGGGTAAGTTTGTTTGCCTAGAACATTGAATGTAACAAAAAAATGCGTATAGCTCTCCATTTTTTATACTCGTTCAGCGGTTCTCACTGCTACATTATTTCAAAATTGAAAGAAATTTGCAAAATTGGCAATACTGGTGGTGCGCCTAATTACAGCTATGAAAGCAGCAAGAAAAATCTTGTTAGTACGATACATTCTTACACCACTTGATGGGTGGTTACTGAGGAGATTCCCACTGTGCCAGTGGCCCATCTGTGATCACGAGGTGAATTATTGTAACAGGTTCTAAATGAAAATAAAATGAATTCAATTAAGCTTAAGTTTCGTTTTAATGTGCATGTTCAATTCAATTTTGATGTTGTAAATTAAATTTAAGTTTAATTAGAGATGAATGATGAATTCAGTTTTACACACCGAAGTAACCGCGTTGAACTCGGCATGTGCTCTTAAATTTCCAACCATTGAAGTTACTTTCATTATTGGAAGACAAAACTAGTGGCAAACTAAACAAATTCTTGATTTATCTTTCATTTGAACGACCAGGAATTATCTATGCTATAACATGCAGGTACAAGAACATCAGTGTCAAAAAGTTTATTTGTGAAACGATAAGTGAAATCAAGTAGAAAACTCATGTGAAGCTTTGATGACCGCACAGCAGTTCCTGTTACTGAGGATGCGAGTATTTTCTTCTTTATGACCACATCCAAATAGGATCGATCAATTCAAGAATCATCTTACTATTTTTTGATGAAAGATCAAGCTAGTAACCAAATATTCTCTAATTTCACTAGGCGTTGATGAAAGCAAAATTTTCCAAGTTGACACTCGCCTTGCACTCAGCAACTCGGCTATTACAATTGTTTTTCACAAACACTTGTTGACTAAGTGGCCTTGCCCAAACCGTGAGTGGAATTCGAAGTGAAATCTCACATGAAGTTGATCAAAGCTATCTTTTAGAGGTTTAATCGTTGTTAACATTATAATTGGAAACGCTAACAAACGAGGAGCTCCAGAGCGCTGGGATGAAGAGTAGAATCAAAGTGACTTGATGCCTCGCTAATTGCACCCGAAAAGTTCATCTTTTCCAGATATCACTTATGATAATCCAGTGAATTCACATAAAGTGTTGCTAACGGCATTTACTTTAAATTGTTGTCCACTTCTATCTATTCCTTGTATTTATACTAGAGACTAGTGTTTTTTAAAAAAGCTGGCGATGGAACTGAGCTTTGAATTGTTTTTATAAAAACATGCATAATATTTCAGCGTTCTAGTGTGAATTCCTTTATTTCTCGGGTCTTCCTTTCCTAGTCGAACTGATGAACAATAAGTTTTACTGATTTTTCTACATAGCAACATTGGCGAAGTGTCCATTTGCTTTAGACTAGCCCATGTACCGACGTAACAAAAGCGTCATTTTTGTCTTCTGCCGGCGTGGTTCAGGACTGCCAGCGAGCTCGAGCATCACGGTGCAGGGCACAAGCGCCACGCTCTCCGGCCTGCACCGCTACACCAACTACTCCTTGCGCGCCGCCGCCGCCACGAGGGCTGGGCTGGGGGCCGCCTCGCCTGACGTCGTCTGCGCCACCGACATGGATGGTGAGACTCAGCCCTCTCATTGCGGGTTTTTTTATTCATTTGTAAACTCTCCAGGTGGTGCATTTTTTTCATAAATTTTTTCCATAACCGTCGTTTCACACGGCTAACAGATTTCTCTAGTTTCCTTAGGCAAAGGCAACCCAGACTGAAAAGGCAATACCAGAACTGTCACAGGTTCATTGTTAGGAAAACCTTTTCACACAACCTAAAAAGCGCAGAGCTGTCGTCAGTTTTCATGCAAGTTCCGCCTAGTTAAAATGGTCATTCCCCAATTGCAACACGGGTAAACATACACTTAAAATAGTCAACAATTTAACTTCAGTATGTAAAAATTAAATTTTTAGTTGCTGGTGTTCATTATCTCATGATCATCGGAAAATGAAAACGCAAGAACCGACTCAAGCAGCATCGTAACCAAAAGTAATTTTGGTGCCACCATTAAATGATTCCTAACTGCGACTGTAAATTGTAGCTTGGCTAACACTGGAACAATACCACAGTGGCATATAGCAGTACCGAAAAATGAGATGTGAGATCAAAATCAGATGCAGGTTTAATTAATTTGATCCACTGGTAGCAGTAATACGAGACAATATGGACAACAAGGTGAGTCAACCAGCGACCTGACTCCTCTGTAATACATGAACTGCAATACGTGTGGGAATCTGTCTGTTTCCGGTGAGTGACCTTATACTTAGTATTTCATAACATGTGAGATGATGCTCTTCTAATTGCTTCTTCACATGTTCAAACTTTAATACTTTTGGTAAAGCGGGTTAATATGTGTGTTTCGATAAAAAAAACTGATTCGATGTCGTTGCGGGCTTACTACTGATACTGTTCGAATAAAATGTTGATAATTCCTTTAAAACACAACGAAAATTTCAATTTTCGCATGCACAATAAATGTATTTCCCAGAGATGCTCACCATTCTTCATGAGACAGCGCAGTGCTCAGAACCTCGTTGCTTGCATTGAATGCTCGCACAACCCTCATATTTACTCTCTTCATTCAGAGCAATTCCGTTGAGGTATTTGATGAAAAAAGTTAAAAAAAAGGGAATTCCTCATTCTTCTCAAAAATTGTATGCAAATTGAATTTACTAATCAAACAGAAAAATACCCCAAGTCCATTTGAATTATTTTAAAAATTAAAGATTGGTGAAATTTTTATAGGCCACCTTGTATTTGCAACTACATTTATATGGAACCATTACATACATTACGTGCATCAGTTGGAAACAGAACTTTTCTTGCGGAGCAATGTAGAAATGAAATTTACGTTGTTGAATGCATTATAAATGTATTAATGCTTCGTTGGAGTATTATAAATATATGAATGTTTTTTGACGTGGTAGACATTTAACAAAGGTTACCTTGGTAATAGGGATTCACACATAACTAAAACTACACCATTCAATTTGAAATTACAGAAATTTATTTGAATTAAAATTTCAGAAGGCCCAGCTCAAGTTATTGACATTCAAATTAAAATTACTGATGTTCAAACTGAAGTTATTGAAATAAAATGTGAAATTTCTGAAGTTTAAATTATAATTTCTGAATTTCAAGTTGAATCTACTGAAGTCAAAATTCGAATTATTGAGGCTCAAATTGAATTACTCTGAAGTTTCGAGTAAAGTTACTGAAGTTTAAGTTTTACGCCTTAATAAGTGTTTTAAAGTTATCGCTTATGACTGCAGTTATTTGAAAAAGTATCATTAAAAATGCTAATTTTGTGAAAAGAAAAGAAACTTCTTTGTTAAGTGACAAAGTTTTTCAGCCAAAAGCATCTACGGAACGCTTTTAAAAAAAATTGTGAACATAACGTACAACACCCTGCTCTAAAATATGATACTTCAATATAATAAACCATCCAAGTTCACAAAGTAACACGCCCAAAAAATTTTTCCTATCTCTCAGATCTCCCAAAACAAATTTATTTCAAATTGAATTTCACAATTTTTCACCCAAAGGTTCCTTTATATTTAGAGTCATGTGTTTTCCAATGGCTTCTGTGCGAATGTACTGCATGATCATTTCTTATAACATGTTTTGATTCTTTTAATAAGAGAATAATTGAGGTAAACACGTTCGGTATTAATAGCTCAAGTTATTTAACATCAAAGTGCATACATATGTAAACTATACGTAATCGTTCAACTCTAAAAGTTTCGAGTCATAAATAAGAACTACACAACGTTTTGTTCATGAGTGGATAATTCTATTATGTCTTCTTCCTTGAATATTCTTCAAAATCAATGTCAGGGAGATTCAATTCTCGAGCTCGAGGCGGGTACATGAAGCATACAATGCGAAAATGGCAGCTACTGAAAAATTTACTTAAGGTTGTTCATCAACTCCCTTGTTGTCTGAGCTGCTGCTCGTTCTTGTTATAACTACTTTATATATTTTTCATGCATGTTTGCTCCATATCATTCCACAAATAATCTCGCATCATATTTCTTCATACCTTCCATCCACCGCCATCGAATTACGATCGCACCTTAGAAAGTACGATGGACGATTTGTGACGATGTGAATCTAGTCACACATTGCTCGAAATTTAGTAGTCATTCATTTATGCAATTCATTTTAAAACTCTCAGTTTAAAATATATTTCGGTAATTTTTTAGTACTGAACAATGTTGCATGCCACGGGAAAAAATGTGAATAATATTTATTCGTTGTTGCCATTGCTTGTGTGAGCAACATGTAACATGTAAAGCACAATACTGGTGGCGCTTTCCAATTGCAGCACCTTAATTAGTGTGTTAGATTTGTAGTTCATGGCGTTTTAAATCCTAAGGTGTTAACGTAAAGAATTCTTAAGGTGTTGGATTGACCCTTAGACTGCAGATTTGGGGCTGCATAAACTTATTTGAACCTTTAGGATTTACATTCATTATTGATGTTGAAAAGTGTATGCGACTGGAATTTATAGTTTTACATCCTATTGTCACTTCTTTTCGTCTCAAACCGAAAGTTCAGAGAGAATTGAAAATTCGCCTTGTTCATAAATTTCTCGGTTGAACTCCTGGCCTATTTTGCGATGAATTAACTGATAAAACATTCTTATGAACTATCCATAAATACCATAACACTGTATCAACTTTTGTGGAACAAACGGTTTTTCTTATTTCTTTATTTTTTTCTTAAGACTCGAAGTTGAATTACTATGAGCTATACAAAGGCTTCAGTAGGTCTATGACTCAACTTTTACCTCATTATAATGTCACTGAACAAGTAATAATGTGAACTGAAATATTATCATTGCTTTGATATCTATCATATACATTTGTACTATGAAATGAAAATAAATTGCCCATTGTTTTAGGTATGGTGAAAATTTTTGAGGAATCCATTTTTCCCATTAGTTCCTCAAGCTCCAGCTGGTGTGAAAGCTGTTGTTTCTGGGCCAACATCGGTGAGAGTGGCGTGGGCCCGGCCCTTGCGGACACATGGACCTCTCACTCACTACACGGTCCACTTCCGAGCAGGAGGCAGAACTGACAGCACAACTCTGCAATACACTGTGAGTGTTTCCTATTGCCAATCATCTGTCGCTTTGGGGGCTGCGTCGGGAGAAGCATTTGTAAAATCTTTGTCTCAAGTAGTTGTTAAGTATATTGATTTACAGTGTAGTGACTGGAACCATTAGAGCGATGCATCCTCTGATAACCTTTGTCTTTGCAAGCAGATTTTGAATAATCTCTAATTTTTAATAGGTTTCTATCTTTGTTACATAATGCCTCATTCACTTTTAACTTATAAATTCAGGTTCACAAATTTGAGTTTTTCCCTGATTTAATCGGTTTTTGCCCATGCATTGCATTCTATTCGCTTGAAAATTGCTTTTTTACGATGATGTTGATTACTTTTCATCAAATGAGCTTACGATAGTTTGTGTTTGAGTCAGAATGTGAGCTGTAAAATTGTATGAACCATTTCAGCGGCATGTACTAGGAGCAGCCACGCCTGAACGAAACAGCCAGCACGGCAATTTCGGAGATTTTTTCTGTTCCCAATGGAGTAAAAATATATTTTTTTTTAATATTTGACTTATGAAATAGAAGGTTAGCTGACACGCGTGACAAACACTATCATTTCCTACATGCACACTGACTATCATTGTGGGAGAGCTCTAGTATCGAGCCCAACAATGCGGCATCTTGTGAGAGCACTAGTATAACGCTTACCACGTTCAAGTGTCGTCATACTTCGTCGCTGATCATGAAAGACTGGTGTTGCGGTCAACATGCTAAGTCGTCGTATGGGAGCGCTGAATGATCACATCACACTCATCAGGCAGATCTGCAAGCAAGTGACGCATATCAGCCGAGTAAGATCGTTCCTGCCATCGTTAGATTTTGTTCTATGATAAAAATTCTAAGCTGTCCTTCACTCATTTTTTAGATTGTTACGAAGTTAATATGCTTCGCTTTGAGAAATTTACCCAATTTTGAGTAACAAATTTGGAGAAGCGATGAATAAAAAGTTCAAGTAGGTCAACATAACGCTAATTTTCGACAATCTTGAGGAACATTAACCGCTACTCTCAACAAAAAAAATTGACATAATATGTAAATCTCAAAAACCACGCAATGTCCACAATAATGAAAAATCTCGACTACAGTATCATTAAAATTGCTGATCGGTTTTCCAGTGGTTTGAAATGCTGCACATTTGGTTTTAAGAATTTATTGTGAGAGAAATTGCGCTTGTTTTTATCTATTGTGTTGTGTATTGAACATTGAGGCTGAGCTGCGCGAACTGAAAAACACTGGCCAAGGAACATAAAGTTATAAATTATTTAGTCGTGTTTTAGTACCCTTAATTTGTCCGTATTTCTACTTATTACCAATTGCAAAATTGAGGAGATAACTTTTCGAGAGAATACAGAACGGGAATGTGGACACGTGGGTTATAATTGACGCCTGCTCTTTGAGAAGTTTTCAAGCCTGGTTTTAATTAAGGGAAATACTCGTTAGCAACACAACTGTTTACAACATTTTCATTTTTGTATTCTGATACTGGTATGCTTCAATTGTGTGTGTTTCTTCAATACTATTGTAAGTTCTTTATGCCTAATGCAAAAACCAAAACATTCGAGAATGTTAGTCATTTATCCTTTTCGTCACCCGACCGCAACGCAGCACATGAGCGAAACTTTCGTGACGCTCATTTCAACATTAACTTTAAAAGTGAGGGCTTCTTTACTGGGTAATCGTAAAAATTGCAAATTTCCTGGGGAAACATTCAGTTGTGTTGAGTGGTTTATCACAAAACGGTTTTCTAGAAAACGATATTTTCAACAATGAAAGTTGCCGTTAAATTTACACATTTGTGCCCAAAGATAACGTATTTCTTCTGCGTTCACTCATCGAATTAAGTCTATTTTGTTTTGCAGCCTTAAAAAATCTTCCTAACCTTCAATTTATCAGGTAAGTATTGATGAAGAAGGCTTTAAGTCTTTCGTCCTAAGTATCGGTTTATACCCGCACGTCAATATAGGTAATTCTGCACACTGTGAAGAATTCAAAGCAAGAGTAACCTTCAATTCAGATCAAGCACCCGGTTTAACGTTGAAAAATTGTGTCTTTGTGAAATGAAAATGACATTTTATCCTTTTCATGCCATCACAAAACTTTTCAAGACTCTCACCGGTTTTTACTTGGCAAACGAGCGGCTGTCGTGTAATAGAGCATTTTTCCGTCGTAGCGTGATTATTTACACAGGCCAGTTTTCAGGTCGTAACCTAAATATTTTTATCCTCGTAAGTGATTGTGAGGTGTTTTTCTGCTCTTGATTACAATTATTGAGCTGGAAAGGACACAAAACAACAACATCGAAATAACTTTACACCAGCACCGAGAGCTGGTGTTCCTTATTTTACAAAACGGCGTGACTCAGATTTAGCTTACTGAACCTACCGTTGCTAAGTGTGCTCAGAAGCACGATGAAGCGATGTGGGAGCTATTTTGCTGCTTCTCCGGGTGGTTGTTCTTATTTTGAATGATCGGCGTAATGCAGGCACAGCACACGGAGCTGACGGGGCTGCAGGAGGGCAGCCTGGTGGAGGTGTGGGTGGCGGCCGCCACTCGGGCTGGCGACGGGCCTGCGTCTGCAGTCGTGTCCGTCACGCCCTCTCAGACAGGTACGTTCACGTGGGTAAGGTACTAAGGATGCTATTGAAATGTTGCTAGAGATGCGTTTAGGACGTTCCTGAGGATGCCATTGGTGTAGTGCTATGGCAGCTGTTGAAACTTTGCTTATAAATGTTATCGACACGTTGCTAAGAATGCTGTTAATAAGTTGCTAAGGATGCTATCGGTTCAATGCTAAGGATACTAATGGTACATTACTAAAAGTGATATTCGTATGTTTCTTTGGATACTGTTGATGAGTTGTTAAGGATGCTATTGGTACAATGCCAGAGTTGCTGTTGTTACGTTGCTAAGAAAACTCTTATTACTTGCTAAGGATGCTTTCACTCCGTTGCGTTCCAATATTGCAAATAGTTCTAGGAACTCTTGTTGTTACAAAGAGTAGCACATCCATGTCTATCACAGCAAAAACAGCCCGAGAACTTTGCACGGCCTCCAGATCCCTAAACAGTTAGGACAACGCAAGATGCTTTCATGGCTTTTGGCAATCATCATGTCCTTACACGCCTATTGTTTTGAACGAAAGTTCATCTGCACTCATCGGACCACATTGCTTGCTTCCATCCTCAACAGCCCAATCTCGATGTTCTCGTGCTAATAACAAGGGTTCTTTCAAATTTTATGCTGACACTGATGACTTCCTGAATGGGAGGATTTCCATGTGCCTATATTCATTTTATTCATCTCTGAACGCACAGTCACTCTGCAAATTGTGTTTGGACTTCACAACACTAGCTAGTCATCAATTACGTTGACGAACTAACTCTGAATTTTTCTTCACCTATTTCTTCAAAGAGCGCCTGTCTCTGTCGTCCAGAATGTTAGACCCTCCGCAATTTCCATACGATCAACCGGGTTTGACATCTAGTTTCTAACATTCTATTATTCTCCTCTTCTCTGCTTCGTTTTGATATTTATGCCAGTTTCCAGTCAGATATCCCCAGTTGATTTTCTCCTTCAACAAAACCCAATGAAACGTCCTTTATCAAATGGTGGAAGGTCATTTCCGCAAGTCTTCTTTTTTCCGTTGTAAATGAAAATTCAAAATTTTATTTAGACTCATACCCGGTCATCGTTATACTTGATAAAACTGCTGGAATGTTACCAGATTAAATTTTACTTATAGTTTAGAGTTTACATAAACTCTTGAAATAAAATAATGCAAAAATATATAGAGTAGGTAAAAATTCAGTTTGTGACGTTTGTGGCAGCTTAGTGTAGCTTTAGTTTGTAACCCAGTCATAGTCAGAACCGTTTCAAACCTTAACGTCCGTTTTTATATTTATTTGGCACGTTAAACTCGGCCACATAGCATCTCATGGCAGGCCAGTGCATACCATAGAGTGCGTAGAAGGTGTGGTGTGGTCCGGAGGATGAGCGTAACTACGAATATTTGACATAACGTATGATTGTAAAGAGTTGGGATGCGCGTATTATCATGTCAGAGTTTAGAACTTTACCATTTTTTACTACTTACGATCTGTTCAGTGTGTCTACATATATTTTCGTGTTGGTGGAAATAAACGATTTTTAAAGAATTTTCATTCATCATTCAGCTGAAAATAGTTCAATTAAATTTTATAATATTCCTGAGGTTAAATAACCTGAGCCGAAATGTAGGGCACTTTACGGGTATAGAGAGTGCAGAATCTTAATTTAACAGTTGTGACATTCCGTATATTTCACAAACATTTACCAAAAGGGTTTCAGGAACTCATTGTCTGTGAAAAGTTAAAGACCTCTAGAAATGTGTGGCAATACTTCTATTTATAACCATCGAAGTTTTGATTAGAAATTTGAAATCTCGACCCTTCTGTAACGCGACAGTGGGTGCCGGCATCTACGCCGTGGGTGGGCCGGTGAGGGTGAGCCGCGGCACCGACATCCTGCTGCCCTGCCCTCACGTGGGGGCGCCCAAGCCAGAGCTCAACTGGCAGGTGTGAGTACAAGCCATTTCTATTCTAAGTATTCAAACCATTTTTCTTGAAGATAATGTAGTTAAAACTGTGAGGTGTGAGTACAACCATTTCTATTCTATGTATTCAAGCCTTTTTTATTGATGATAAATATAATTAAAACTGGGAGGTGTGAGTACAACCATTTCTATTCTATGTATTCAAGCCTTTTTTATTGATGATAAATATAATTAAAACTGGGAGGTGTGAGTGCAAACCATTTCTATTCTAAGTATTCAAGCCTTTTTTATTGATGATAAATATAATTAAAACTGGGAGGTGTGAGTGCAAACCATTTCTATTCTATGTATTCAAGCCTTTTTTATTGATGATAAATATAATTACAACTGGGAGGTGTGAGTGCAAACCATTTCTATTCTATGTATTCAAGCCTTTTTTATTGATGATAAATATAATTAAAACTGGGAGGTGTGAGTACAACCATTTCTATTCTATGTATTCAAGCCTTTTTTATTGATGATAAATATAATTAAAACTGGGAGGTGTGAGTGCAAACCATTTCTATTCTAAGTATTTAAACCATTTTGATTAATGATCAATATAATAAAAACTGGGAGGTGTGAGTACAACCATTTCAATTTTATGTGTTCAAACCTCTTTTATTGATGATAAATATAATTAACACTGGGAGGTGTGAGTGCAAACCATTTCTATTCTATGTATTCAAACCACTTTTATTGATGATAAATATAATTAACACTGGGAGGTGTGAGTGCAAACCATTTCTATTCTAAGTATTTAAACCATTTTGATTAATGATCAATATAATAAAAACTGGGAGGTGTGAGTACAAATAGTATTCAAACCATTTTTATTGATGATAAATGTATTGAACGCATCACTATACGTAAAATGAACTGTTTTCATCATTTATTTTGAGCGCGAATTTTATTTCTCCACTGTTCGGAATTACAGTTTCGGGTAAAAAATTTGTATTACTATTCGGACCCGGGCACATCAAGCATCTCAATACTCTAAATTTAAATATTTTCGCGTCATCTACTTACTGTTTACAGCATTACAGTTCATCTCTCAGTTTTAGCATTCTATGCCGTTCGTATACCCGCCATTCTCTGCTGGTTATGCTTGCTGCCAGAGTCGAATTAAAATTTGCTGCTTCTTTGATCGCCAATGCTTAATTTCCATAACTGTCCATCAAAGTTTTGCACTGAATTCACATCAAATGATGTAATTTCGAAATGTTGTTCTCTCTGGTCTTAAATGTTAAAATGATTTTTTTTCAATAGAGTAGTTATGAATGAACGTTTTTGCTCCGTTTAGTATTTGCAACTACCAATCGGGTCGATATTTTTATTTCGGAGAAAATAAGCATTGTTAAGGAATTTGAATGTCAGGGTTGGATATCGGGCAAATAATAATATTTTGGTCATCAGCGGCATCCATAAATTTTTTATGCAGCGACACCCATTTGACTGGAATTTTTTTAAATTTCTATGAACTTCATGTCACTTGCAAAACAAAAATATGGAAACACATGAAAAAGCACATCGTCATGCTTAATATAATAAAGGAAAGCCGTCAGCATGCAAAACAGTTTTAGGTCTTCGCACATTGAACGAATAAAGACTCTGTATGGTTTCTAAGGGAATCTCATTCCATTCTTCCTGCAAAATAGAGGCAAGTTCAGGTAACGATGGTAGAGTTGGATGGCTACGATGCACCTTTCTTTCTAAAGAAGGCAATAGAGGCTAGATTATATTAAGAGTCAGTTTCTATGGGGACCAGGGGAGGTGCGACAAATCACTTTCTTGCTCACAAAACCAGTCCTCAACGGTTCAAGGTTTGTAAACAGGGGCGTTGTCGTCTTGAAACACTGCATCACCAGAGAGAGGAAAACATAGTACCATGAAGACATGATCAGCGAAAATGATCACACAATCCTTGCAAGTGATGCGACTTTGCAGAGTACTCACAAAGCTCATAAAGCAAACGATAGGGATGCCCAAATCATGACCGAACCCCCTTCCCGCCGTGAGTTACTTTTGCCAGCAGGAAGTTTGCAGCGTACGTAGGCTTGGGACGGCTTATGCCAGATGTCACTCGGCCAGAAGTTGAACATTGTGCAACGAGACTCATTCGACCAAATCGCTGCCTTCTGCTGCTCCATATCGCAGATTTTTTGTCTTCGGGACCAAGTCTTTCTCTTACTGGCATTTGCATCACGGATGAGGGGTTTGGAAATTGAAGCTCGCTCTGAAAACTTCTGTTTTTGGAGCTCCTTTTCAATAATATTGGTCTGGTGCTCACTGGTTCCGTGAGCCCGACATTCTCTCAGTAGTGACTTGTGTAGCGTTTGTTTTTTACGTTTTTCCACCATCCTCTTCAATGATTGCTCATCATGATCATATAACACACAATTTCGTCCGTGTTCTGAACTTCTGATTGAGCAAGTGATGGTTTTTTGCTTCTCGTACTTGCGGTATAAATCCTATCACATTCTTCTACCTTGGTAACAGAAGCGCATACCGCACGAGCACCAATAATTCGTACACGTTTGCATTTACTTAACTGAGACATAACACACCCTCAACTGTACAAAACACTGTTCTGACCATGTGCAAGGTATTAAGGACATCGTACTGGTGGCGTCAGTGAGCGAATACGACGTGCCATTTACGAGCTTGGATCGAATCTACTTTTACTTTCAACCATGTATTTCACGGGGTGTTCTTATTATAGTTTCACTCTAGCAATAAGTAAATCGTAGGTTAAAATTTACTTTTACCTGACAAAACTTAAGATTTCAAATTTTTATTGCATTCGTTTACTGATTACTCAAGGTTATAGTTCACTTCGTACAATATGATTTGAAAATTTCATTTTTTGGCGTCGGACAAAATTTCTTCTGTCACTAAACCTCTTTAGACGGCATTCAATTTTTAAATTGAAAATGAAGAAGCGTTTGTATAGCAGCTGGAAATGACCTACCTAAGGGCGTTTAAATACATTTAAGGGCCAAAAAACTTCGTCTCCCAGTTTTCGTCCCTGCAATAACAAAGTTTTCGTAGTGAACGAGTTGAGGTGTCGGGCTGCCTTTCGCTTCGCTGTTTACACCGATTAAATTCCACGCAAATTAAATTGAGAAAATTCGGTTTAATTAGACGCTATGTTACGTCATATCATTTTTCAAAAGTTTCATTCACTGGTTTTTCAAAGTAGACCTGAGCCCAATAATATTTGCTCAAATTCCTTTCGTTATGGTTTAGGTATTTTGAGTTAAAATTGTGCAAGCGAGAAAAGATGCATCTGATATTACGAAACTACTCGGAAACTCATTTGACCCTTTTCTATCGTTTGATTACGTGTATGGGCGCAACATCATCTCAAATGTAGTTACACGTAACTTCTAGTGGTAATTAAAGTAATCTCATTGAGAATATTAGCTGGGTAAGTATTCTTGTTTTACGGATATTGAAATTTCAGCAATAACCCAATCAGAAATGTCTTCACCGCTCGGTGAAGATTATTGCAGTTTATTGCAGACATTCTTTGCAGATCATGGAAGATTTTCGCACGAGTATCTGCATTCAGTGCGGATTTAGTGCAGTCTATGTCCGCTTTTGAAGTGCAGATCGGCATCGAATTTCTGCAAAGATCTTCACTGACCATGAGCGAAAAATTTCATTAATCTGCAATAAGCTGCACTAATCTTCACCCTACAATAACATTGGCTTAGTCCTCAATTCCTGTTATAAGGTTGATTTTGGTAAAACAAAATTGTCCCGATAATGATATTTTCAATAACCCAACATCAGCTGAGCTATTTATTCAGTCACTATAGATTTGATATCGAAGTTATAAGACCAGGTGATGCTGCTTCAGCCATTAGGTTTCGTGTTGCGACGGCCTTACTTATACTTCGCACCCCACTACGTATTGGTGACATACAGAGGGGAAGATGCATATTATGCTTGATAAAATTTACATTGGGATATATCATAATTACTGAACATAAATAGACTAAAATTGAGGTATGAGGGGTAACTAAGGTATGTCACTACAAGGTGTTCCTTAGAAAAATACAAGGTGAACGGGCAACCTGTACATGCAATTTGATCCCGTCACGTATGCGTAATTGTTCAATATATAGACATTTAATGCTGTAGTAACATATGACAAACGATTTCAGCATTTTTAGCAAAGGATTTTAGCATTTTAGCAAAGAAATGCAAAAAAGGGCAATTTGAAAAAGTAGACAAATTTAGGGCTAGAGATCCCCTTAATTAACTTGAAAGTTACAAGTTCGATTTGAAATCAGATTCCAGTTTCATAATGAACGCATGTTTGAAAACAAATACCTCGCATTGGAATTATTGATGTGCAGTGCCGATTTTTCTGTTAAGATCGCTGCAGATATTTCTCTCCATAATTTTCTGCATTGATCTGCAGTGAGCGGTGAAGAAAAATTTCTTCCCGAACTGGGCCCCGCACTGATCCGAAATAAGATGCACTGTCCCCAGATAATCGATGCCGATCCGCACTAGCATTTCTGACTGGGAATGGGTTAATTTAAATATCAAGTTCATATTCTTGACGTAGCCGTCCGTTGTTGAACTCTTCTGTCACAGCCAATAGTGTCGGGATCACTGGTCTCAATGGGTTCATGAATTCAAATGTTTAAAACAGAAAAGGGTTCATTATCTACTCATCGCATTGTGTCGCAGTTTTTCTTATTCATTGATTGAATAAATTCAATGTACACTAAATATATATATAAGTGACATTTTTGCATTTTGACACTGAACAGTGTTGCACATGAGTAGTTTTTACGTAATGGTGCTTTATTTATGCTCCCATTATCCCAGTGGAACTGCCTTTTTGTTCTGCAGAATTGCTTAGGTCTTATACAAGCCACGTTTTCTGCGATAATTCCGATTTATTTATTCACTTTTCATTTATATCTTCATTGTTTCTAGCCAGTTGACATGGATATATTTGAGTTTGCTGTTCCTTCCCGTTGACGAAGCATAGCTATTTAAAAATTAATAGCTGATTCTTTTCATATAATTGACCTAAACAGGTCGAAGCAACCGAAAAGTTTTTTTTACTTGTCTAAATTTAATTCGTCACTGAAGATCATGAAATTATTTTACTTATGAATAATTTACCCTACGAAACAAGAGTTTTGCGCTATTAAGTGATTACTTCGCTTTCGAAGAGAACCGTAGAGCTTTTATTGGCTGATATTACAGTCTTAAGCAATCAACGTTTATATCGTTTAGCATATTCTTAATTTTCTGAAAATGCCTTCTCAGAGAATGAAGCCTCTCTATATAACCGATGCGTAGCGAACACGTATCGCGGTCGTAGTTAGGCTGTTGGCTCTTTTTCAGCCTTTCTACGTTTGCTCGCCAGCGTCTTCCTCTATCCCTCTACCAGCGCCTCTGCCACGGAAGTTGGAAAACTCTCAGCAAGGACAATTTCTAACCCTATTCTTCTCATATCATCACTGGAAGTTGATTTGTTTGAGAAAATTTTTTTACCAGAATTTATTTGCAAGTCCGCTGAACTATTAATTAAGGCAGGATTATCATGTGTTCTATTCTCATAATATATCTTTGTCTCAAACGTCGATAAAACGATTACCTTACGGTCAAACAAATGTTTTGCAATGTTTACTCGGATACGCTCATCTCTGAGTTCACCTAATACCTCCTACACTCGAGCCTTTTAATAGAAATAGTGATGTCACCATCGTAATCGGAAATTTCGTGCTACTTTAGAAGAATCCAAGATGCGAAATTATGTTACCTCCAATCTACCGTCCATTTCTCATAGAACGAAATAGGCCAAGCTTTGAGAAATCCTAGGAGGAATGAAGTGAATTTTTTTCTGACGAATGAGTGTTTAAAAAACTAACTCAATGTATTTATTTATGATACTATAGAAAAATAGAAATGTAGTCGAACATGTTTTGCCCTTGCATTAGCCTTCGGTAACAGATTAGGGAATTTGATCTGAGAGAATGTTAAACTCGTGGGTTTTCTCACAGTACCAGTAAGTTAGGATCCTAAGTTTTTCGACGGAGCTTCCGAGTTGTATAACATAAGGGTTCTTGTCACCAATCCTCAGTTCAGGACCTCACATCTTCCCTCAGGAAACATTTAATTCTATCACTATAATACTTGTATCCCACAAGTGAAGAGTAAACCGAATTGGAAATTCAGTCTGATCAAGGCTTGTCCATCAAACGGGCGGACTATACATGACATGTAGTTTTACGTCAGCCAGATTGGTCTCATTGTAATTTAATAACTTGATTTAAATTAAATATATATGTTGATTCTTATGCATTTGGCGCTTGAAACGCAAAACAAAGCATGGCAAAATGCAACAGAAATTAGCTAGGCTCAAGCCATCACTAACGCAAAACTAGAGCTTCAGAAACAGCAGCAACGAAGAAGGTAGAATAATTTTGTGCCCAAACATCGACACACTGAGATGAATTTCAACCTTCCAGTGAGCTACTGCAGGACATTCGCTCACCACGAGACACTTATCCGTTATCTGGCACAGTACTTACCGAAATGAAAAATGTTTGAACCTCGAATGCAAAGTATAACACATTGAGTATCAATTCCAATTTGATTATTTCAAATTTGACTAATATGAAATTGAATTTTACTTGAAGACAACAGTTCCTAGAACCTCACTTTTTTACCCAGTCGACAAGCATGCGAAAATCGAAAGGTGTGCGCCACTTAATTGTACCCTGATATTCGTACAGACATGTGAGAAAAGGTGCAGAAAAAGAACCTCTGGTGAACATATAACCAATCCCATTGCACATTATCGCTTCAACAATACTGAATAACTTTGCACATTTTCTCGTGTCTAATCTTTCTGTTAATTTAATGCTGAAAGTTTACCTATTTTTACAATATGGTTGGCCAGTCATATTATCTGATTTACATACCTGGAAAGATATGATACGATGAATGTGTCCGTACTTAATAGAATAATGTTAAATTTGCGTTGAGTAACTTACACCATAATAATTAAGAATGTGAGGATCCGCAAATGAAAATTGAAGTAAAATTTGAATCTACATGCATTTCATTATACTTTCTGTAGTCTCTGTACAATACAACCATTACGTTAAGCATGAGGACGTTTCCACGAACGATGTGAATGAACGTTTAAATTCTGCTTCATTCGATGCCAATGTATGTGTTTTTTCTATTCTGTTAGTCATCGAACAAAACGGTAAGGAAGAAAAACCGAAGCCTCGCTTCTAAATCAGGGTAAGATTTTCTGTTAATTTTTTCGTTCATTGTCATTTTAACTCGGAATCTTATTGGTTTAATATTTTACGGCAGCTCGTTTTGCTGCTAACGAGTCGCATTCTTTTAACGATCGGCTTTTATTTCCGTTCACAAGGATTCCCAGGTACTGATGATCATGTAACGTGGAGAGGGATCGTTTTCAATGGTCGAATGAAATTATTTTCAAACAATTTGCTACTTCGGTTCACTTTTACCATTTGCTTCAAGCCCGGCAGACACCGACCTCCGGTGT
>JACJUY010003009.1:6996-40763 GCA_014220935.1 Platorchestia sp. MABIK | reverse complement strand
TTACATTTTAAAGATCCACAAATGAGGCAAGCTAAGCCAGAAAGTTAAAATTTTAAACCTTTGTACATTGCAAGCTGAGATGCTTTGGCATGTGTGATTTACGAGAAAAAGTGTTTATTTTGCATGTCCTTGCCAACTGTCAAAGTTTGTAAATTGACAAGCTGAATACCTGTTGTCTGTTCTTGATACTGAACGACTGTGTGTCATGTCTGGTCTCTCGCAAGTCCTCAATATTTACCTGATGTTTGCTACTCCGAAAATTTTGTTAAAAATTTACACATGTTAAAATTATAGTGTCACTGTTCGCCCTGAGAATTTTTTTCCCGCAGAAAAAGTCCCTATTTGCATTGTGTATGCAATCCCTCCAAAATTATTCGCTTCTCATCACTTCGTCATTATAACATGCACACACCTTCAAACTTGTCTCGTGCAAAATTGAAATATAGCTACGTTTTTGAAATAAGAGCCGAATGATTCTTTCTGAACTATGCTCACTTAACGTATAGTGACTTTCTAGAGTACCAATCTCCATGTTTTTCCCTTGCTGCTATGGTAATTGTTCTTAACTGTATCACTCACTTTTAAAAACCGCACTGTGCCTCCAATCAGCAACGATTATTGCCAGAGTCAGCTGCATGCTAAGAAAAATTAAATCACAGAAATAGGCGACACTACTCATGATGAACTACCGAGCAAAAATATACTCGTGTAGAGAGGGGGGAAGCCCAAAATTTGATTAAATAATAGTCATCATTCGAGCATCATGAAAGTGGAGCTTGATTGCTTCAGAGAACTAACAAAAATTCAACAGCTAGGGTTCTGCAGTGATGTTTGATCTCCTTTCAGATCACAGGATAAGAAGGGATACATGAAATAAGCTGATCCAAGGAGGAGATGATGCACTTCTGTTGGGAATAAACTTCGACATTGGCTAGGGAAAATCGTTGGTAACTCATTTCATTTTAATGATTCTTGTAAAGCCAGCAATATTGACTGAAAATAATTTTCTGAATCTTTAGTATGCTCATCTTTTTCAGTGAAATTGTTACATTCATGAAAAGGGAGAGAAAAATGGTTCACCGTAACAAATTCTAAGTAAATCAGGGGCCGTATTTTCAGACAACATAATTACGTCGCTTACAATTGGTACTGAATCAAATTTTTTTTACATAATTTGAACTCTAAGAACCTTCAGCATCAGACAACAATGTAGTGATGCTTGATGTGGAGTATCCTTAACGCTCAAATTATTTGAGGGAAATACAAAATGAATTGAATAATTGACTTCTAGCGCATTCAAGTCGGCAGATGAGTGTGTGCAAAACGCTACACCTCTGCGACGATGTAAATTGTTTTTTAAAACGGTCTTATGAGGTCATAGCTACTCTCAGGAAAGTAAGAGGAGTTCCAGCGCCTCAGCTACTTAATTCAGCATCCAATTTGCTCGCATTGATGTACTCGGTCGTCGGTATTATCTCTTTGTCTGGAGTCTGAAGAATCAAAGTGTTAAAATAGGTGTCTCGGATTCAATATTTCATGTTACTTAATTCCGACACTTCGTTACCTGATATTATTGAGCTCTTCCACTAATTTTTCCATGAAATATGAAGCTACGTTGCTGTCATGCCGAAACAAAATAAACTTTTTATTTCTTAGGGATTTCTAGGAATGTTTTTATTATGCTAAAATCGTTTTCATTATGCTAAAAATTAAAAAGAGACTCTTATACATCTNCTAATTTTAAGTCTACTTTTCAGCATAAATGTGTTTCCATTCTTCTGTCTTATTTGTGACTGAGCTATGAGATGAACTGTTAGCTGGGAATCGTAATTAAAGTTTCACCTGATATTCTTTCGTTCGACCTCCAAATAAATTTGCAATTTACTGTTTCCCCTGATTGCTTGCGCTCTAAAAATTATCGCTAATTGATTTCCAGGAGTAAAATTACTCCTCTTTTCAATTTATTTTGCTGTCATTGTGCTGATCAACATTTAATTCAAGCTCGAGTTCAACTGAAATAAAGTGGCATTTTTCTCTTTAGAGTTTCATCCATCAGGTGCCCGAATTTTTTTCCTTGCCTCTGCTTCTAAACGGTGCTCCAGAGAGCTTTATATTCCAGTTCTGATCAAGCTTCTAATGCGATGTGTTGCTGCACATTTTGGAATAGATTGTATCTTGATGAGCGTATTTACGTTGAAACAGCATCACTGTGAAACTGTTATGATCCATCGCTCTCACAAAATTTTGAATGCAGAAAAAAGTTTCTCTAATGGCTTCAAAATTTGGTAACTCTAATTTTACCTTGATTATTGAGTTTCACTGCATGCCCTTTACACCTACATCTCACTTTTTGTTTTATTTCATGCTGACGGTAATTCTTTTTCTCGTGTGTTAATTGGTTATGACTATTATTTATCACATATTTTTAAGACCCTCGATAGCGAAAAAACATGGCAAGTACGGCCAAAAACAGCAGGGCTCCAAAGAAAGTAGCGCTAGGGGCTGTAGAATGATATCCACTAAAGACGTACAATATTTACAGAACTAGCATGAGCTTCAATTTTAGATTTTGCAAAAGCTTTGTAATTTGTGCGATGCGCGTTCTTATTGAAAACTGCTTGTAAAATGCCAGTTTGTGATCAACATGTTCATTGCAAGCATTGTGCTCTTTTCATCGTAACTTTTGTTTGAGGTACGCAATTTACATTCTTATTTCACTTTGGTTTCAGAATATAATAAATACTGTAACGTACACATTCGTGCGCACTTTTAACAATTTGCGCTCATGGATCTGCCATTTTTTGCCATACTTTTTCTCTGACAGGAGCCTTAGGATTGTACCTGAAATTTATTTGACTAGATTCCAAGTTGAAACCCCTTATTTTCTTCTAATAACGGAAAATCCTTTTCCCTGCCTTTTGTCAACTCTCCATTTGCTCTTAAGAGACGAAATCATTTTCCAGTTTCAAGCATCGATTGCATGTTTTCTAATACCCTAATGCCCTTTAGATCTTTATTTATTTAATGTGTGATGACCTGAATGTTTTCTCTTGACTTGAAAAGATTGCCGATATTTTGGAAAGTTCAGCAGAACCTTCACTTGATTCACGTGAATTGCTAGCTTTGTGTGAATATATCAACTGATCACTCCTGAAACGCTGATTATACTGATGCATCTCTTCAGTTTTATTACATCACGTTTCTTCAACGTGTCCGAGAAACTTGCTCACTCCGATTCGTTGGTGATTTCTGAGAGAAACAGAGCAAATGCTTGGTGAGTCACTGCTATGCTGAAAAGCTTGCACGTAACAAAGTTTCTATTAATTTAATCAATTCTACTTGAATTGTGTAACCTTCCATGGCTTTAATTTAAAACTCAGAGTAAAACGAGTTGAGAAAAATTTTTGGTTGTCCCTTAAAATGTTTCATAGTTCATTGAGAAGTTTTACGCTACGATATTGAAACACCATTTATTTTTTTATCCCTGTATACGCGATGTAATGGTATCAGTTGCCAGCAAGCTGGTCCCCAGCTTGCTGAATACTTTTCTCTTGAGAATGGTTTTGTTCCGTTACGGCTTCCTGAGATAATGGATATCTTTTTGGGTCTCTAACTCTCTTCTGGCTTTTTTCTAGATTCCATCACTCTTCTCGAAGAAATTGGTGTGCTTGTAAAATTTGTCCCCGTTCGCATTTGTTGGCATTTGAGCGTTCCTTGAGGATAACCTTATGTGACTCAAAATGGATTGGTTTGGGCAGAGATTTTTGAAATTTTCTTTCTCTATCCTTCTTTTCCCGCACTTGTCACATCTCAAATTTAGAGATTAATATGTTCTTCTCACAACATTTGTGTTGACTCTTTCAGCCTTTTAAAACGATTTTCTTCAATAATTGAGACAAAAATACTTTGCTCTCATCCGATGTAGCTAATACCATACCAATATTTTTGTCTGAGTTTCCTGAGAGTACTGTGGTAATTGCATGGAAGCAGAGTAGGGGTCTAAATATTAGAATAATAATAAGGCAACGATTATAAATAAATGTTCATACGATTAATTGATTCCGTGTTTAAATCTGTTCACCAAAAGTAGACCACTGACTCAGTTTCCTGGAACTGGGCCCGAACTTCTTCATCTTTTCAATGTAGGACTGTAGCTTATAACGCAGAGAAATTTACACCCCACCTATGTATTTCAAACGGTTTTCTATAGAAATATTAGAACAACTAATTGCATCATTTTTGACCACGCGTACAAGGGAATGAAAAATTGAACCAAATCTTCACGTTCCTGATGGTGACTAATTGTACGTCCAAAAATGAACCATCAGTGTAAATTGTAAATGGAATATAATTTATACCAGAAACCTTAGAAGAAATTTAGATACTGCAAGTTTATCTGTGCAATCCTAAGCAATCATAGAAAGTAAAACACTTGTGAAATGACGCTGAATTACAAGTGTATCATGGTTGGTACACTTATATATGTATGTCTTACGAGTATCAGCTCATGATACAGAAATGTCACAATATAATGATCGATGATGTTGTGACTGTAAAAATTATTCTCTCGGTTTTTTGGTAAGTAAATCCACGAAAGTGTGTCGGTTTTGCGACAAAATTTTGCCGCAACGTGGTTAAGAAATTTTTCTACCTTTCAACATCTCAGGTACCGATACTTTATTTAGTCTGCTCGGTGTTGGTGAACTAGGTTACACACACACACTTTCTTTTGCGGACTCGTTCAGAGGTTTCGAAAGGTACTGAATTCTTCACACATTTCATGGGACAGGAAATATATTTACACCGCCTAAATTGGAGCTGATATCGTTCACATTTCTCGCTGCTACCTTGAGTGTACTCCTCACCAGTGGGGGATTCCCGATTGATAAAATTGGATCGTCTTGACTAAATTATCCATTTTACCTTGCAATGTCATGTCAATACTTTGTCAAATAGTGATGAAGGCATCGAGCAGCAGTTGCATGTATTGCATTGCATGGCTTGCCCCAAGAATATTGAGTGTATGTACTTATTTCCTTGAGTTTCAGTGCAGCGCCGTCACTACTGGGCTGATCACAAAATTGAGTTAGACGTACGATGATACACAGTTGCATCACCTGACTCTAGGCTTTTTGTTCGGCTTTGAATGGAGCGCAACTCGTATTTCTCCATTTGTATCTTCAGTTTGTAGCATAGATGGATTCAAACTGGCTTTTTTCAGCTGAAATTCAGGGCTTGTGTTTCATTTTGGATTGCGGCCTTTTTCTACATTCTTTGTCTTCTTTTCGTCGTGAAGCTTTTTGTGAGGAGGAAATTTAGTGGTTTATTTTGATTAGCGCGTAAGAGTCTTTATATTACTTGTGTTCCATTTTATGCCACGACTACTATAATTTGAAATTAGAGCACTAACAAAAAAATATTGGAAAAAATGTTTTTTTTTTGTAAATTAACATGAGTAAAATGTTAAATTCAAAATTTAGTTTCTAAGAACTCACTGACTTGTATTGAACTTCAATGTTTTCATCGTTAATGCTTTATTCCCTATTATGGTGATTTTAGGTAAAAAGGAGATAACTAAAAATCCTGTATGAAACATTTACTCGAATTAAAAATTGCGAGTAAAACAATAAAATTGAACGTTTCGAGCATTTGCCCATCTTCAGCAAAACAAATTTACCTGAAAAAACATGAAATGAATTTGAAAGTTGATAAATTGAAAAAACATACAAAACAAAAAACTAACCTTAAAAACTACCTGTTAACTATTGACAACGGAAAAGAACTAAGTTGGTTGTTTAAAATCGGCTTATAATGAAGAGTGACTCTAAAATCCTTAAATCGGAGGCAAATTTAGAGCTAGTAAGAATTTTAAAATTACTGATGTCAAACGGGCTATTGCAATTCTCTGAATGATCCCTAATAGCTGAATGTGAAGGACTAGCTAAAATATTTCCTGTGCGCTAACTCCTACCTCGATGCTCGGCCACCCTACAGCCTAGAGTACGCGACGTCAAGCCGACGTGTTCAGATGCACATCGTCCACAACAAAATTTGTAAATTAGGGAGGCCTGCATCGCGGTAGGAAGAATGTCTTTGAAACGAAAAAATGAGCCAATTTTGAAACTATTAACTAAAACCACCTTAAAGTTTATGCCCGGAAAATATTTGACAAACAAATCCAAAATTTCTCTCTTCATTTCCTCCGACTGAGGTCCAAAATACGGAAACGAACAAAGCGAATGTCCTCACAGATTGATTCCACAGAAGGCAGTCTGTTGAACTTTCTTTCCAAAAATTTACCAATATGAGAATCTACAAGTCTAGTTGAAAAGCCGTTCTTACGGAAAAATTCTTTTAAAAAGGTGAACTCATCATGTAGAAACTTATAAGAACTACAAACATTGAACGCTCTGAAAATTAAAGTCCTGATAAAATTCACTTTAAAAATATATGGCGAGAAACTGTAGAAACTGGTTCCTAAGCCTGTAAAACATTTTTCCCTATACACGGAACACTCGAACTCATTCCCAGACCGGTGAACCAAACAATCTAAGAATGAAATTTTGAGTGCCGCTTCACCCTCCATTGTGAACCTAATGTTTCTATGACGTTCATTCAAGTAATTTAAGAAAAGCGGAGCATGAGATTTGTCGTGAAAAGTAAAAAGGTATCGTCCACATAACGTCTATAAAAAATTGGTTTAAAACTTACAGGGCATTCGTTTAACCATTTATCCTCATTATGACACAAAAAAATGTTTGCAAATGTTGGAGACAGAGCAAGTCCCATTCCCAAGCCTTCAAGTTGTTGATAAAATTTCCCATCAAAAATAAAAAATGAACCAAGTACGGCTAGCTCTAACAATTTAGCAAAAAACACTTTCGAAAGACCAAGCATTAATGTATGAGGACTGGTAAAAAGTGAAGCCAAGATAATATATATAGTCTCGCGTACAGGAACGTTGGTAAAAAGATTTTCAATGTCAAATGAACACATAAAATACTGACTTGCATTTTGTACATTCGTTATATCCTGAACAAATGACTTAGAATTTTGGACTGTATATTGATTAGTAGTAAGAGGATTCAAAATCGGTACCAGATACTTCGAAAGCTTATAACTTGGGGTATTTATGGCAGAAAAAATAGGTCTACACTGAAAATGTTGAGCAAAATCTTTTTTATGTATTTATGGAAGGCCATAAAGAATACCTGGAGTTGAACCAGAAACAAACAGACTAGTGTACACTTCATCGGTAATTAATTTGCTGTTTTTCAGCTTCCGCAAACAATTATTAATGCCGTCTTCAAACTTCAAAGTAAATTTGCCAATAGGAACGGTGATTTCAATAAACTTTGAACAATCGGAAATTAAAGATAACATGCTCTTAACGTGCACATGCATGCACACCCCTGCCTTTGTCTGGTTTTGAAACGACAACATCCTTGTTGGAAGCAAATGAACGAAGAAGTTTTGCATCCTCTTTCCGGTTCACCGATGAGAACACTTTAGAAGACTTAAAGTTATAAAAGTACTTATATGCGAGCAAATGTAGTCGGTTAGTAAAATTGGACAAGTCAGCACATCGAACATCGCTAACATTGGAAACAACTTTTTCGAAGGCTAAAAAATATCTATAAAAGTCTAATTTGAAAATAGGAAGACAAAAATCTAAACCGAACGCAAGTAAAAACCTAACTCGAGGCGGAATGACAATGGAGCTAAAGTTGAATATCACGTCGTCGGGATCGCATGGGCGAACATCTGTGTTGATCCCTAGGGCGTCTAGCTTCTTGGCGTGTATCCGTAGGGTAGAGGTCTTGAAATCCTCACTGAGGGAGCGAACGAATCTCACTGCAAGGATGGAGTCCAACGTGCTGAAGTTCCTCCGCAGGTCACGCTGCTGGCGCTCAACCTCAGAGAGCAGCTTCGCTTCAGAAGTTCTCTTAAACCGGATTTCATTGATGAGCAGTTTGGACAACCAGGACTTGTAAAAAGCGCTGGACTGAAGGCATTTCTTGTATAATTTGAATTTGATAAATTTAGGAATGACGTTATGGGCTTTGCAGTTCACCAGAAATTCTGTGTCAAGAACGGTTTTTATGTATTTTCTGTGCGTATTCTGGTACTTCCTCAATCTAAGGTATCCATGTTCTCCATAGCGTGAACGAATATGTGCAAAAAAGTTATCGGGAAGCTTCCTGATTTTAATAGTATTTTGGTGATTGTGCTATTCTCCCAAGGCAATTAATCTTACGTTATTTTTAAATTAAAAGTGTTCTTGTGTCATGCATGTGGAGTTGCTATTCCGTGAGATGCGGCGCATTTGGCTGCTCTCTGTGTGGTTGCATGGCCGATCCGCGTTTGAGCAATTGATTGAACTCTGTCTAGAATTTCTGCGATACTACATAGTCGCCAAACGGTTTTAGATGTTTCCATTCGGTAACTCGGAAGGCGACCATCAGCTGAAGTCTGGCTAATAGCATTAGTTCTGACGCGTCGAACCGTCAAGGCGACTGAGACCATCTGCCACTCTGATATCCCTTCGGTTTGGAGTCGCAGTTTTTAGCGTTTCACGAGTCTGCCGAGCAAACAGAAGTTGCAGGGTATTCACTCTCGAAAGAATCAAAACCAAAATTAGTTCACTTTTTCAAGTGTTTGAGAAATTTGGAAAGACGTTCATAATAAATTCGTTGAGAAAAAATATCTCCGAGCTGTGAGAGATAATATATTTCGCTGCTGTGAAAAATAAATAAATATACGGAACATGAAATCGAAGTTTCTTTTTGAAAGCAGTATCCTGAACAACAAATCGCGATCTAGTTCAGTTCTGCTATCGTTAATACTTCTATGCACTTCTGAGATGAATTAAATCAGCTATGAACAAATGAAGTCACACACAGCTAGGCATTCCATAGTGGAATTCATGGTTTGGGCAGCCATGTGTACTCGCTCAGGTGCATAGCCGTAATACATTTTCGGCCAGCGTTCTTTCCATCAGGAAACCACGGTGGTCCTGGGATGTGAAGTTCTCGAGCGATCGGGGTTCTGTCGTAGATCTGCAAACCGGCACGGTGGTAAATTCAGATGAGGCTACGTAATGCCTCGGATTGTTCGTTGATGCTGAGCCCTGTTAAATATATTAAATATTTTCCTTTGAAAAAGTGAATTGCTTGAGCTTACGGAAATTTTGACCTGATAACACACAGTTTGAAAAATTAATTTAACTGACGTTCTCAGAACGTGTGGAAGAACATTAATCAACTTTTTAATCACTATTTTAAATTTTATTTTGAAGTAGGTCCAGGTAAAGTTGATAATTTTATAAGTAATTTTCATTTCATTTAGATTTTCTTCGTAGGCTTGTGCAGTCGCAGTGCTTTCATGCCTGCAGTCGCCCCTGGTATATGAAGGCAAGGAAACACTGAATACTTTCATAGTTTTCTTTAATTTGAAATAAGTGGAGGCAGACGAAGCACTTTCGCACAAAATCAGAGAGGTTTTTTCAACGGTCACAACGCGATGTTCTAATAACTTTATTTCTTGGGTAGCGTAAAGGCATGGCATTTGTTAGCGTTTCCCGGAACACGAAGACTTCATAACTGTGCTAAGAAGGGAATTTACCGGCACAAGGAAAATTTTTCTGATTTTTACGGTATATTTCTCAAGAGAAAAAATTAATGAGCATGAGATTACCTTGAATTTCTCACACTTAATGGTAAGAGTCGTCAGGTGCTCGTTGATTCAACATTGTCACCATGATGGATTTTACATTTTAAAACCCAAATTTTTCAAACTTCGATATTATTTGAACTCCTTCTAAATCATTCCTTCTATATTTCCAATAGACATTTCTATCTTTTGAGTGACGAATATTCTATAAATGTCCCCTAATGGGGGTATAACTGTTGGATCTATAGGAATTAGCACTCCCGAGGTGAAAATGTGTGAGGACCCAAGCTGAATGTTATGTAGGCCTTCTTTTTGTTGTAATGAAATATCTTTTTGTTAAGTTCAGGATCACCTTTTTTCGGTTCACTGCTTTCCTGTCTTTCAGCACCTTTTACTTTCTTTAACTTTTATCTTGTTTCATAAACTACTTTCTCAACTTACTGTTTCTATGCCCCTTCTACACTGATTTCGCGTTCCCTTATCTCCATACTATGTGGTGCTTTTCTCCTTTCTCTCTTTCGAACGCGTTTTTTGCGTTTGGAAGGGTTTAAACTCCATGTATAAAGCATTTGTTAGTTCATGTAAATTCAGTGTTCTTTGATATGTAGCTACACTTTGTCCCTCCCTCAATAAAAAGTACTCCACAAAATATTCAGGAGACGGTCTAAAACTTTGAAAAAAAAAACATTTTAGATTCTCTTTCTTCAATCTTTCCGTTCCCGCTCGCTGCTGCCGGCCTAAACAACACACGATGCAAAAAAATGACATGTTAGTGTCCGTCACAAGAAACAAGGTCTAACCTTGCCAAGTATTGTTATTCTAAACAATGCGCGTGCGAGACTGGTTGAAAAACTGCGAGCTTTTTACACGTTCTTGTCAGCCTAGACTTTCAAATTTTGGTGGTCGGCGGATGTGCCGAGGCATTCAGAGAGGGATCACTCTGCAGGACACAAATTACGAGCGTCATTGTGTCTTGGGTCCGTCTCACCTAATTCAGAGAACTGTTCCGTAAAAAGTGCATGTCCGTTGACTTAGTTGTGTCCGTAATAAGAAGTTGAAAGAAATTGAAATCTAAAATTTCATTATACGCCATTGGTATTATTTCTTAAGTAATTTGGTTCAGTTCATTGAAAGCAAATGTGTAATGAATAATCGAACGGCCATAATACACACTTTCAAAAGTAAGTATGTATACGTAAAAAATCGCGACAATGATTGTTTGACAATGACAATGTTAGCTATCCTAGCTCAGTAGATCGAATTTTACTGCTAAAATTTGATTTTTGAGATGATATTTTTTTTAAATTATTGTTCAATTTTTCTCGTCATGCTGTGAAACTTTTGCAAATTCCTATTCCATGGTTTGATCTTCCATGGAAAGCCTATTATGGTAATCGATTTTTCCGCATGACAGCAACGCAATACGGTAATTAGGAGACAGTTTTATGTTAGCGTTAACTACGAGGGAACAATTTTTAATAACACTAATTGCGCCTTTCTTAATTAAACTTGTCAGCCCACGTGTGTCCTACTTTAATACTTCAACACTGTTATCGTCCTTTTAATATTGCTATTCAATTGTGTGTTTATTGAGAGCTGTGATATTTGAGCTGCTCTACTTTGTCTTGAAGTCTGCTGCTTTAACATGACTCTGGAGTGCAGATTATGTTTACGGGTGTTTGCTGCCTTTAGCTAATGAATTAGGTTCTTGTACCCCGTAGGTTACGGTGAAGAGAACTATCACTTTATCTTTGTACCCGGGTGTTCTTCTAGAATACGTAGGGTTTCAGAGTTACGCCTAATCAACTCTGTAATAGCTGTTATACTGAGTGTATCAAATAGAAAGAAACCCAACTTCCAGTATTTTAAAGTGTAAAACTTTTTTCTATTTTAGTGCGAGGTGCTTGAAATTTCTTTCATCAACATAATGAGGAAATGCTTTTTGGATATTGAATAGATATGAGGTATTTTTGCATTCTACGTCCCTTCTCCTCAACTCACCCCAACAGAGGCCTTCGTGAAACCCGGGAACACAAACCCCATGGCAGGTGTGGCCATCAGCACCAAACCTAGGTATACATTATGTCCTTTTCTAAAAATAAAAATTCTAACTACGAAGAGTTTTGAGGTTGAAAACAATATTTCAAAAACATCCCTTTGCTCTCATTTCTCTTATTCAAAGTTAGTTAAAACAATGTCCTATTGTCGCGAAGTTGGATTTAAAAAATCCAAAAATACCAAAAATCTTGATTTGAGTTGAACATGAATAAGATTAACATTGAAGATGTACCAGGATCTGTGTATAGGCATAAAAATATCCCATGATAACGCTCTTTTTGAGCTTCGCCCACGAGGAGGTGAAAGTCCTAGTTAATGAACTTTCCTTGTCTCTGTTATTGGCCTCAACGGATGAACAACCATAGTTATATTCGAAGCAGACTAAGCAGCACTCGTTCCAGGATACTATTGTAATCTAATTGCGATAACTGCACGTTCAACTGCACACATTTGAAAGGGAGGCCAGTGCCACGTGAAACTGAAGTTCCCAACACGAGTGTTTATAAATATTATTCAATTTTACTCACATGTTTCTAATTTGAGTTCGTTGAGATGCTGCACGCCACTTTTAGAATATAATGAACTGAATGGGAAATTCACGCTCATGTTAAATCCTAATAAAAGTTACATCGTGATTGAACATAACACAGCTCGTAAGTTGTATCAAGCTTTAAGTTTTTAAATTTATTACATCTTTTATGATCACGAGTATTACATTGTCTTGCGTTTGTTCGCCTATTTTTAAATAGAAAGGTTAAGGTATAATTGGACAGAATATAAGATAGCAACACGAATAAATTACGTGGTCCAAATTTCGTCACACACAGACACCAGAGTAGAAGTCGACAAATATAAATTTAAACTAGCAGTCATCGATATTCACGCACAAGCACCAGTGCATTCGTACTTACATCAGAGAGTGGCCGTACCATTGATATGTAGCCCCCGTGTGTATTGCCGCCGTTACATAATCTTTTCTATTGGATTACGTTGACGCTACCTCTTTCGGATGAGACACTACTGTTTCGTAACCACATGGATGGATATGGAGATAGAGGACTGATTTTCGTTTGTTGCTGATATAGTTCCGCTTTCTCATTCCAAAAGTGTTCTTTAACCGCATGTCAATCGTGTGTTCTTTCAGTTTTATTGCATTTCTTGCAACTTTTTTATATGTTCACCTCATTTGTTATTGTATGAAACGCGTTTCTTATGGTTCCAACAAGAATTAGATGGGTGCTGATTCGTGGTATACCTAGGGTATTAGAGGTGATTTTTTCTTTCATAATTATATGCAAAAATTATTCGGTGAGATAGAAAAGTACGGAAAAGTCCCGACTGGGCAATTCGAAAATAAATATCAAAAATACATCTTCAATTAGACGGCGAAAATCATGTGATTTGTGAAATTGAGGTTTTAAGTGGAACCATTTAACCGTTCATTATTCGTTGAGGCTCTTCCGATTTTGTCAATACTGTAGTGACAAGTTTCAAGGAGATGAAAAATTGGGGGAAGAAACCGTAGTTTGCTAATATTTTGTCTTATCCACATGAAAGCATATGATTTTTTCCAAAACACCATGCATTTCACGAGAAGTCCAATTTCAGAATAAAAACCGCATTGCAACCAAAAGCCCTGGAAAATAATTGAATAATACCATTTCACATGACATTTTTCTCATGAATCTTAAACGTAACTCAAAAGAGTAATTGGAAAATGAAATGCCCAATGAAATATTTGGATTCTACTTTCAAAACTCACGCATTTCTTATAAAAAATTCAAATAAATTTGAGTAGCATGTTGCTTTCGCCTTCGCCTTCCTTGGAGTTGCAGCCCCATCCAGTTGTTGTCGAGAACTGGCTCAGATGCAGTTAGTAGCTACATCTTCCTGTTCTGATTGGTAGAGAAATTTTACCTTCACAGAGAATTTAGAGGAAATTGGAAGGCAAAGGCACTCAACCGTTCTTTAGTTCGATCATCACCTTGCCCAGGTGTGCTCAGCTTCCTTTGATCAGCTTCAAACTCGGGCGCCTGCTTTTGTCGAAGTAGTGAGAGCAATTTAATTAAAGCAAAAACTTTGAATCACTGTTGTTACTGCAAGGGTGTTTTGTCTGTCCCATTAATTGTCAATTCCGTAGTGCACAAGAGGTGTTTGTTCTTCTGTTCTGTTTAATTTACATACGAATAATTGAAAAATCATCTATTTCAATGCAAACTTCATTGTTTCTAGGATTCTAGGAAATAGATTTTAGAGTTTACTCAAAAAATTTTTTCAGATTCACTGTAGTTAAAAACGATAGTTGAACGACTTGCTTAGAAAACTCAATAGAAAAAATTCGTATTTTATTTGTATAAAAGTTGAAAGAAAAGACATTTGAATTTTTTTAGGTTTCTAAGAAGAGGAAAACTGTTGAATTTATTTTTACTGTAGCATCGAAACTTCAGACTATTTTTAATGAACCACATCTGCAGTTGGTAAATGTTAAAGCAATGTGAGATGAAAACCCTTGCTTTACCTCCATCTCGTTCTTACTAATTTAACAGCATTTGAGTAGATCCCATTAGGAATGAAAGTATCAACAAAAGCTGACCATCCAATTGAGGATTACAAGACACGTGCAGTGGCAAGGAAGAAATTTTGAGCACTCGAGCGACCATGCAGTGGCAGCAAAAAATTTGCAAGTGTACTGGAAAAGCATACAAGGTCACGTAAAATTTATGTTAATGAAGCACTCTACTTGCGGTAAACCGTCACTAAAATTCACATCCAGAATAAAAATAATGAGTAATCACGATTGATCATGACCGATAACGTTTCATGATTTGCAGAAGTTGCATGTTTTCAGGGGATGTAATTTAGTTCAGGCAAATAATTAGATAGAAGTATTTTTTAGCTTGAGAGCAAGTTTTTGAACAAATATGATTATTTATGAAATGCTCTAATTAAGAAAATATGCTTCCACGTGGTCAGTTTGAGAAAATTTTTAACACACGCATTAACACTGGAACTTTTCGTTATTTAACTCACACAGCACATTCAGGATTAAAGCCATCAAATCGGCAATTCTGAGCTAAGGTTTTTTCCCCATTTTGAAGTCAAGTGAGGCTTCCAACACTTAGTGATCGAAAACGCTTCTAATTAAATTTTAATCATTTCCAACTATGTTAATAAGATTATTTTTTAAAAGCGAGTAAAATAGTCATGTTGCCCCTTCACACTTCCGGTTGATCTGTAAATGCACTGCCATAAATAACTTTACTCGTATAGTTTATTTTTTTGTCGAATTTACACCCGATGTTTGAGTCCTTTGGGTATCACTGCAAAATGGCAGTTCCCTCCTCATTCTAATCACGGTGGGGACCTGACCCCAGTGCCAGCTTAACACGTTGACCACAATGGGTTAAACTCAAGTTAAATATTCAAATAAAATGTAAAGTCAATTGTAGAAAATGATTTTGAAAGTAGCAAACGTTAACTGGATCGTGCCTCCATAGTTTTGATTAGGCGACCCTACAATTGAGATTGTATCTGCTGGACGGTCTGCAGCATTATGAAAATTCCCTCCGTGTACATCGGCGGGTCACTTCGTGACCAACGCGTTAATAACGTTTGTTGTTACAATGGTATAGTAATAATTAGCTTCAGTCTAAAAACGAAATATAAAAACGAATACAATACACCGACAGCGTTACAATTACAAAAACTGAATCAAAATGAAAGGTGACAATTATTATGCAAGGAAAATCAACCGTGAAAGAAATGTAAATGCAATGCAAATGCAGCCAGACACATGAAGAAGCAAGGTCAACTAGGGCAGGAGGAGATAATCAGAAACTTAGGGGCCAAAATTGAATTATTCATGAAACGTTAGAGGGGAAAAGTCAAAACAAACAGAAGTATCATACTGCTTGTTTTCTCGGTTTGAAATGAGGACAAATTTATCGCTTCCTACTTCAGTGCTGAGATGGTCTTGTTATTTACTGTTGCAGTTTCAAATGTTGGGCTTATGCAACTTCAAATGAGTATTATCTCTTTCAAATTGAATGTCACCATGAATCTATGCGACTGGGAATGTCCAACATTCACGCTGCTGATAGCTAACATTTCAGTCATTAAGTGAACGAAACGTTTTAGTGACACATAGGCTTTTCAAAATGAGCGAAGTTTTAAGCAGACTAATTCAAAAGAATATGTCAATGCTGGTGACACAATGAGCAATGCAGTGGCTAGTTCCTGGCATAACACTGAACAATATGCAGAACACGCTGCAATTTCTTAAATATCTCATAAAAAATCATTACGAATCTTTTTGAACTGTTGATGCTGTAGACAGCTGAATATTTAACAGACAAGTGAACAGTCTTGAGCGCAATAAAAATTTCCAGACTAGTTTCTTTCTGACAAAATTGTCTCATGCAGTCAATGTTTAAGAAAAAAGTGTAAAAAGTTGTGAATTTTGTCCCAAAAATCAAACCTGGCAGTTTGGCCTTGCCCACATTCCGTTTGTTGATACATGTAGCCTCAGGAGCAAAAGCAACAGACAGCTTACTCGATCTTCATTTTTCGCAGCGTATGAGAAGCAGAGACAAAGATGTGAGTAGGATTATTTAAGGTGTACTAGGATGAAGGTGAATGCGTTAAATTTGTTTGGAAGTTTTTCATTCCCATTCTACTGCATTTAAGGAAATGATGTTTCAGCATCGTTTACGGACGTAACACGAATCGAATTGTAAAATGTTTCCTGAATACCTTCCTCCGAGGGAAAACGGCAAAACTGAATCGAATTGCGACTGTAATCTTCACTCTCACTGACGCACCTGGAGGAGACATTTTATTCGGAAATTTTATTTGGCAAGCTTATTGCTTGTCGCAGCGTGAGTGAATCTTTTTTTGAGGGAATCTCATTTATTTCTGGAACTATAAGACCGAACGTTTTTAACTTTGTTTGTCGATTGAATAGGTATTGTTCTTTACTCGTTCGGGGTGTGTTTTCATTTCTGATTTAATTTTTTTCTGTTCGTTTCACTCTTTACTTTCTATTTATACAATTATTTCGTAAAATGACCCCTTCATTGAGCGAAAACGAACAAACTCGAATTACCATTGCAGTAGTGATAACAAAAATGCTGGTAATAACATAGCTTCAGACGACTGATTTCATGAACTGAACGCATTCTTGAGACAATGAGCGCGGTCATCATGCTGCTCTCGCAATACATTTGCGCTCTCGATATTGAGGACATACGAAAAAAAAAAATTTCTTGACAACCTCAGCATCCTCTGTGTTTTATTTGACTTTAAACTTGACCAAAGGTAGCTTCATGAACGAGTTACTTTCATTGCTTTCCAATGAAAACTTTTTACAAAAACTTTCAAAATAATTAACGAAGCACATATTTTCCTGCACACTAACATTTCGTTAGTATTTTATCTTCGCTTAACAACGCAGTGATTTCGTGAAACTTTGTACTGATAACATTTCATCCCCTATTGAGAAAGTCGCAAAATAAGTACTTAGTTACTCGCAACGTGGCCCCTGCTGTGCAGGCGGAGGTGAAGCACTGATGTTAAACAGTAAGCTAGGCTTGGCTGCAGAAAGACCAGCGTCCCACTCAGAGTCAGTGACCACGCTACATCAGAATTTAAAATGCAGGTGGCGGTGGCCCAGATGGGGAAAGTTCTAATTTTTGAGAAGGCAAAAAGTCATAGTTGAATTTTGAGTAAACCGACTGTGAGAGTTGCTAGGAAAGTTATTCGAAAAAGAGTATGGATTGTTCTGATGGTAATTAGTGATTGCTAAGTGTTTTTTCCTAACAATACTATGAAACACTTCGAAATTGTATCTTTTTGTGAGGTTCACAACGATCAAAGTGGGCAGTAAAATTGAAAGCAAGCTTGTTAGGACAGACGACTACCCGGAGGCAGCAGGATGCAGAGCTGCGTGTACGACGTTTTGGAATGGTTTCCATTTGCGGTTCGATCAGGAAGAACACCTGGCGACTTTGCCAGAGAACATTTCCAGATTTTGTTTCGTATTGTATCATTTTTTTTGGAATATGAAGTGATTTTAGTGGGGAAACTGCCAAAGCCTTCGTTTAGTTCATGAGGGGAAAAAGAATAAAACTTTGAACGCTTTATCGCATGATATGGAACATAGAAAACAATAAACCTGGTAAACTTTGATGAGTGTTCTATGATTTTCCTATCTAAAATGAGATATGAAAACCTCGCAGAGTGAATGAAATAAAAGAAAAAAGTGATTTCCTTATAAAATACAATTTTCGAGAGTTTTTAATGATGTCTTTTACGATATTCAACTGCATACAATTCCTTTTAGTTTTATTACGACTGTTCAATCACATAATCGTCTCTATTTTGAAGATCAGTGGCCGCTCAACCCGCACGCCGCTCATTTTTAAGTTAATATGATTCGTTTTTATTTTTAACGCTATGCTTAGTTATCCTAGCTTGTTGTCATGCAGAGCAGCAAATCAGGCGTGTCATTAGAGGCAGAGGTCCGCCTCAAATGCACACAGCGCCATAATGAAGTTAAGGGTTGTGTCATGTACAAGGTTTGAACTTGTGGTCAGATGCTTATGAGGTCGTACGTTGCGTTAACGAGGATCTTATTTTATGAAAGAATAAATATGCTGCATAACTTTATCAACAAATGCTGACAGTGGAGCGGTCTCCGCTGGTCTTTTTAGGCAACCACGATGTGGATAGTGAAGAGGTTGTTTGGGTTGAAGAAGTATTTCATAAATACGACCAAGTTAGAAATGATGCTTAGCTTTTGAAATCGACAATTTTGGTGCCTGGCAGTAGAACAGATGTGTTCAACAGAAAAACAATAACATCTGACAAAAGAAACTACTGTTTCATTCCGAATTAACCAATGACATTTTCTGTCCGGTATACTCTGTACAAAAAACTTCAGTCGCTAACATTTATGCTGGATGTTTTTCATCCATGAATTCGGGCAATGACATGCGTAATAATGTCTTGAATTACTTTTTACACTAATTATGCTAAAACATTTGTATGTATTTTACGTTCGTTTTTTTATCCAAAAAGGAAATGCTAAGAACATTTCGGATGATGCCAACTTCTAGATATTCATCAGAAGTAATTGGAGAGTCACTATATAATGAGTTGTCTTGAAGATTGCGGCATCAGATTTCCACAACATGCCTAGATCTCACATTTTAGTTCATTCCGTTCATTTTTAAATGAAGTTAGTTCAACGTTAATTTTCATGATTTTTGTAGTTCATCTACTCTAATTTCCTCAATTTATAATTTTAACGCAGCAATCTCCTCGCTCGCTTGAGCGATTACTTTGAAAAAGTGGTGTTCTTTATCGGTGCCAAACTCAAACGAACTAATTTCTTTGCATATTTCGTTTGCAAAGTTCACTTCAGGTTTTGAGACAGACGTGTCCGATCCTTCACGTCCTCAGCGCTGATTAGAATTTTTAACCAGACATTACTGTCATCGTGCTTGTATAGCAATAATTGCTTTTGCTTTTTGCCCCAGTTTCTGCTTAGGGATAAATTTTCAAACCAGGGGCCGTGAACTTGTTTATGGTGTATTCAATTTTACCATTTTCAATCCGTCGATTGAGAAGCATTTTCGCTGAATTTTACTTATAACACAGTTACATGAGCCCAGGGTTAACAAGGTGTCTTAGGATCGAAGTTACATTTTGCAAAACCTTTGTCACTAAAAATCCGTGGAGGATAAAACAAGATATTTTCTGTATTTGAGTGTTTTTGCGTGAGTTCTGATTTTTCATACCTCGATTTCGTATTGATGGAATGAACCTATGAAGAAGTTCGTCTTCGCGACACGTGACAATACATTTCTGGATTCTTCAGGAACTCATTAGTATGAATTAGATTTCTCATTTCGGATTTGCTTTTTTGTGTTTCTCTTCAAATCAGTGATTTTTTTGTCAAGGGAAAGTTTCTAGAATTATGCCGTGAGAGCAGCAATTAGGTTTATAAAACGTTCGTCCCGCATAAAGTTTGCTTTCGGTTTATCAATGGTAACCTGCATCCTAGATTTTTTGGCCTGGCTACACCCGACTTTTTATGGGTTTGTCTTAAATAATTAGTGTGAGTAAATAAACTTAACGCAGCCCACGATGCAACGAAAAATTCAACATCAAATGAGAATATCGACGGTAACATTTTGTTCGAAATTATCAAATATTTTACCAACAGATCACAAATGTGCAGTCGAAAAAACTCACAATATTGACGATCCAGTTCCTTCAATGAAAGTTATGCTAATACGAATCAGGAATTTACCCAATTTTCTGGTGAAAAACATTTCATTTTATTCCCAATGAGTTTCGATTGATGTCATTTTTTCATAGCAGTCTTCCTGAGACTGTTCATTCCTGAAGACATTTCGTCCAAATGATATTTTACAAGTTATTCAAACCTCTGGACCACGATTAAATTGTGCTGTATCGATGTATAATTTATTGCACATGATATTCTGTGAGCTTCAGTACCCACAGTTTAACTCTTCATGTCATTAATTACATCCTCACTCGTACGAGAAAATGTCAAAGGCTTAGAATCCAATATTTCTTCTTCCAATATCCTTTCAAGACACATGTCCCGAGATAATTTCCGCATAACCATTGACTGGGAGATTTGTATTGGACACAGGCGCACCACAGGCGGACAGGACAGGTCGGAGCAGCAGCCGGACAGCAGCCTCCTCATTCGCGACTGCCGGCGAGCTGACTCCGGCAACTACACCTGCCACGTGACCAACCCGCACGCCGCTGACAGCGTCACCTACGCTCTCCTCGTCATGGGTGAGCGTCCAATTATTCAAGCTTCGCTCTGGAGTCGTGCTGCTGCAATGGTTAAAGCCAGATTGAACTGCCCTTACGATATTGATGCTTTACCTGAATAACTCATATTCTGATGTCAAAGACATTGTGTTCGTTAGAATGTTCATACAATGGTAATGGCATTCCATGTGGGACCTAAGAAGCGACAGGACCCGTATTTTAAACTGGTGCGCGACTTGTACGAAAAATATAAATTTTCTGTAAAACTTGAGCGTAATTCAATCGCTAAATTTTGAGATATCATATCCTTTCGGGAAAGTGTTCGTAATGTATTGTGAAACTGTCATAATTCTACATGAAGTTTATCATCAGAATACTTTAATAAAAAATCGAAGCAGGAAGACAAGTTTATTTTGTTAACTAGCCGTCGTACGAACAGCTTAACATCGTGGCAGGCAATAAAGTCAAACGCTCCGCCGATTTTTTTACTAAAAGTATTCATCAGTTCCCGTTACAAAATGAGCTCAATTTGACAAATATGCGTGTTGGTATTCTATTCAGTAAAATGAATTCATCATTTTATCTTCCATTATATGAAGTGGATGTTCAGTAAGGTATTATTTAGTCAAAGAAGAAAGGTTCCAACGAAAGGGGGAAAAACAGTCATGTTATCCTGGAGCGCTGAAATATTCATGTTCTAAACTCCTGCTGCGCTGCAGAAGTGTCTCCCTGGTTGGGAAATGTTTATTTTAAATAATTTGATTGATACTGTCATTCGCATTGGCTTTATCAGAGCTCAAGTAGAAATGTACGATTAATAACAAACTGCTCCGTACTTCTATGATAAAGTTTCTATACGAAAACATTTATTTTCTTTCTCTATATTTTCTGAATGATGTTCTTAATGCTAGCGAGCCAATCGTGAAACAATTTGGGTGATGCACGAACTACAGTTCAAGAAAAGTTCGCAATCACAAAAAAAACATTCGTCCAACCAACTCCAAGTACACCTGCTGGTCTAGAAAACGTTTCTGTTCTCTTTTCAAGTAGTTTACATCAAGAATAGAAGGTACTAGCCAGCGATGAGAAATTGGTCAGAAAACTAACGATTTATCAATTATTTATTAATCATGGTCTAAAAATTATTCACATGAAATCAGACACTCAATAGCTTTTTTTCTGTATGTGCGAGTTGAGGTGTTCATTGTTTTTCGCTGTCATTCAGTTTTATCGTGTTTTCCGAGCGACCGGGGATATTAGCTTTTTATGATTCCAGTAACAATGGTTCATCGAAAAGCTCCTACCAACGTAAACAACTTTGTCTTCAAGAAATTCGTACTTCATATTCAAAAAATTTGTGTTGCTTATGAATCAGGGGGTCATGTCGACACAGTGATAAGATTCTGGAAGGGCTCACAGTCAAGAAAGATGACAGTCTAATGGTGAGGTTTTCAAAACTGTCACTGCAGGGGATTTGAAAATATTGGCTATCACCTCCTTGAAAGCCAAGGAAAATCAAGCATGTCCGTTTTTATAGCAGCTGGTTCTCCTGATGTACCGAAATTGACGTAGAATGCCATTTTTGAGATCATACATTCCGTGATTGTTGTGCCAAAAATAACCCCACTTAAGGCAGGACACAAAAGTTTGAGAATAGAATGGGCAAGGAAAGACGGACATTAGTTTCGTACTTACCTTTGAGACCCGGGCGACTCATGATGGACCTGACAGTTGGAAAAGTAGCAGAGGCTACTTACGACTGCATGAAAGGAGCGTCTTGTCGTTCGAGACGGCAACAACTGGGTTGTGTAGTGCCACCCAAACATTCTCAGCCAATTTTGACATCTATGATAAAATGTTGTAGATCGGTCGCCATCTTCCCCGGCTGTAAACCTGATTGCAAACTACTGAGCTATCATCAAACAAGATGTTTATAGAAGTGGAGGTCCATTTTCATTGAAAACATCCTCATGAGAAGTCATCAATACTGCAGCAATGGCAGCCCTACGTTCAAAATTTTGGAAATTGACTGCTTCCATGAACACGAGACTTATTTCATTCCCTAGTAGATGAATCAATTTTTTTTTAACATTTTATGCAACTATAAATATATTTTAAATATGCATTGAATCAATTTTTATTTTTCATGTATAATTGTATGTTCTTTATTAATTCCGTCAAAAACCCAAATTTTGCTGTTTTCAAGAGAGCTTTAATTTTCAGTGAACTGATGTTAAGGAACTTCAAAATATATTTTTTCTCTGAAAACTAACGTATACATCAAGACCTAACTTTCATTATTATGCAGCTGTGACGGTCTTGTGCTTTTCGCGAGCGCTTCTGTACATGCTGTCAGAATTATCTTTACCAGTAAAAACAGTGATGCATACTTCACGTTTATCGGCTAAATGTCATGCTTTTTTATATGACGTTCTCATGCTAACATAAATAGGAGTTTTAACTTTCATTCACGGTAGGCAGAACAGTAGGAGCTCGAAATTTATAAATAGACACTGCTAATGCAGGCCCTACATCACATAAAAATATATTTATACTTAGAAATGGGAACGTGTGCTCGCCATGGGAATTGTTTAGCCTTGTCTTGTTTGCTCGAGATGTTTTGTTTTGTTAACTTCATCATTTTTTCCATTTATCTAACTGTTGTGGAAAAGTTTCCAGCGTTAACTTTAGAAGTAGGTTGTTTGCTATTCGATTTTTAAAGCCAAAACTTAAAACATGCCACTCTTTCTCATCTCCCAGAATTTTCTCTCAAGAGACTTACTCAATGCCTTCGTACATAAGTAAATAATGTATAATTAGAGACTCAAAAACATCTAGAATCTCTCACGAGATCCTAAGTATGTATGGTTTTTTCTACTTGAATAGAAACGTGAAACTTTTCAGCTAATTCTTGGCAAGACCAAGCTTATCAAATTTTCCTAACCAGTCTTTTTTGTTTTGAACACCTTGTTGAAATATAGAAGTAAAGATAATAACTTTACTTATTAGATCTTTCAATAGCGGTTTGATAATTTTTTCAAAGTGGAAATGTAACGAATTGATGTTTTCCGTCACGAAATCGTCGGTTCGTCTCCCGTATGAAAGATTACGATTATAAACCAAAACAATTCGAAGGGAAAAACGTGAGTCGGAAGTTCATTAAAAATGCATCTGGAAAAAAGTTTAGAACTAGAATAACTACATTTGCTGTGCCACGGGAATCTTCAGGCCCACAAAACTAACTCCATAAAAAAAAGCTCTCGTAAAAGAACCTCCGAAATGAGCTCAGCGAAACGGGCTCAAAAAAAAAAAGAGAAATAGAGAGAGTCGGGAAAATGAATTCTTACAGAAGTAACCGCGAACAAAATAAGGAAATTTTAAAAACTAACCTTACTAAAAATACCTAAAAAGTACCTAAAAGAATATGTAATGGAGTTCTACCTTTGTCCTCCCCTCGAAAGTTTCACGCGAGAATCTATTTTCACAAACTTTGTGAAAATTGGGCAACAACACATAAATCAACCACTTTCGGACAGGCAACCTTAGTTGCACCACCTCCATGGAAAATACAGAGTAAGATGGATACACAGATTGAAAAATTGGGAGAAGAATCTGTTTCGCTACTTACATACCAACTCGGTCTGACTCACGCAACTAGAGTTACAAATTGTGCTATAGGCAGCAGTGATGATCTACGACGGGTGCTGAGCCTCAGAAGCAGTTGGAAGCGACAATCACTACCTTCCCATGGCCCCCTACGTAGATTAAAGCTCAAAATTTTTCAGAAGAATAGACAATCTGCAGGGATTCCCGGGCACTATCCGTGGTATCAATAAAAAGAAAGAAATGTGGAACCACTTATTTTAGAGCCGGGGCTTTCAACCTTGTTTTGTGCCCCGCACCCCTAAAGAAATTTCATTCGAACCTTGCTTAATAATTTCAGCATAAAGCCATTTTCGTATCATTTGCCTGGAATTTCCTTGCACCCTGTACAATAACGTCTCACACCCCCAAGGAGTGCGAGCACCCCAGGTCGGGAACTCCTGTTCTAGAGGGAGACAAAAATGAGCTGCCTGATTCTGCTACATGGCAGCAAGTGAGGCAATTGCCTCGAAAAAAGAATAACCTTTAAAAATTAGCGAAGATGAACCTTCAAAATTCGAAATGAATGGGATGTGAGAAATTCCTGCTACGTTACAGATCCAGAGATTATTTTTCAGGTTTTGCTCGTCAAAACACCATGTGTCTTATTGTACTACACTTACTTTGTGATGTAAAGTTGTGTCGAGAATGCATGACATTGTTCATACACATTTTGGGCCTCGGAGTTGCCGATACACAAATGTAACTAAACGTCGAGCAAGTAAAGGAGACTCCATTAAAGAATGCCGAATTCTTTCCTAATTGGATTTCAACTGTGTTCTTGAAAGCGTGACGTTTACTGTCTTCAATATCTTTTATAAGAATAACTGATTTATTTTTTCGATACTTCTTCTCTCAGTGGATACAACCATTGAATCTATGGGAATTAGCATTCCCAAAAGCAAGATGTGAGGACCAGAGCTTACGCTTAGATATGCCTTCCTTTTGTAGAAATAGAAAAGGTTTTTGTTTTCTTAGGGCTCATCTTTTTTCGGTTCACTGCTATCCTTTTGTTCAGCGCTTATCACTTCCTTCTGCAAGTCGGATGTAATTTCATTAACTTTTTTCAATCTTTTGGATTTGATGCAAAAGGCTGTGAAGAGACCCGTTGGGCATAGATTCTCCGTTCCGTACCGCTAATTCTGTAATTAAGGATGCCTGTCTCCTCCCCTCTCAGGAATACCTATCTTGTGGTTATGAAGATTTAAACTAACTTGTAATCAATGTAATCTTCCATAACTTCTCTTACTTTATTCTTTTATGAGGGTTGTAGATATCATACTATTTGGATTAGTTTCCTTATTATTTTTGAAGGCCTCAAACTTCTAGGTGATGGTTACAGAGAAATAGGATTCCACATGTTCCAGTATTGAAGAATCCACATCTTCGAAGAATTCCTTATCTTCGAAGAATTCCATATCTTCGAAGAATTCCATATCTTCGCTTTATCGCTTTATTGTTTTCCTCACGTAAAAGTCAATTCAGATCTTAGAGTCCCTTAATAATCCAACACATATGAACGAGTGGAGTGCTACTGAATGATGATTTAGGCTGCATTAAATTTGGCTGCTTTCCGAAAATTTTTAAACTTTCAGGTCCCTTTGTTGTCTCACATGCTACGCCTGCCGTTCCTGACAGCATTTTCCTCAGCGACAGCCCACTAAGCACTCTACATTACCGTTCCTCCTCTACTTCAGTGCCTCCGTCGGCCCTGCACCTCAGCACGTTGTCATCCACGAGCCACTCAGTAAGCCTCCAGTTCGGCCCCGCTCCCCTTGGGGCGCTTGGCAGCACCTCGCCCTCAGGCGCTTCAGATCCTCCCTACGACGACGGGGGTGCACCTCTGAGGAGACTGGTGCTCACGTGGCGTAGACAGGGCGGCGAGTGGCGGGAGGTGGAACTGGATCGACACCTCAAGCAGTACACGCTCGAGGGTCTGGATTGCGGCACTGCTCACCACCTCTACGTCACGCCTTACAATGCAATCGGTGAGGAACAGTATTCGTTCGCAAAGCCTTCTACAAACTATTGAGTTGCGTAATATGATCGTCCGTTTGGGTATTTCTGTACGCTTCAAATGGGTGTGATGATTCTGTCAGTAACTTCTTGATGTAACACGCACCGCTACATGATAGTGAACTGTTTCAACACAACTCATCAAAAATCTTCACAGCGATTATACCACTGGTACAGAGCCTTGTAACCTAAGGATAGTGGTACCATACATTTCTACCATAGGCTGCGTCTATCACTGCTTCTTTGTCTTTATATCGCTAGCGTAAATCAATACGTAAAATTGAGAGTCTGCATGACTTCACTGTTAAAAAGTCAGTTGAATTTCACCATTTATCAACTGAATGAAAAGCCTAATTTTCAAATTTAATTCGCCCTCAATATTTTCTGTAAGGATACTGCCGCCACACATTATTTCAAATGAGCCTAAATTTTTGGCAGAATAGTTCTTGAAACGATGTCAAGTATAGAAATATAAAGATATTTTTTGTCGTACAGTATTTAGGGCACAAAGGTATGTATGTACTGCACTTCTGATCACGTATTGCCATTGAAAAGCGTATATGCCTACGACAAACACAGTAATTCTGATTTATCCAATGGCCTGGTTTTACGTTAATCTTTTGCTCTACGGTGCTCGATATGAAATAGACTCCATCAAATTGCAAATGACCATGTTTCCAGGCTTGCTGGATGTTATGGAATTATTTTTGTAAGCACCGGACTAATGAGATGGTTGATGATCACTACCTTAAATTCCGTTGAAATAAGCCTTTGAAAGTGTCAACCCCGTGCTAATGTTCAGGAATGGGTTTTATTATGGAAAGGCGCTTGCTAAAATTTTCGAGTTTTCCCGGTGTCATTTCATTAGGGTTTGAGTAATTATTATTAATAACCAAAATACTGAGGTCTTAACTATCAAACTAATTGGTTATACTGTGGAAGTTGACTTTTTGACTGAAATTGTTAGAGAATTATTTTTATTTATGAACTTGCCTGACGCTGCATTCGCAAATACATCCTGTACAGCTGGCTGTCATCAAAGAATTACTGGAGTAATTTTCATTAACTGAATATCAGGTCTATTATAGTCTTCTAAATTCCTCGCAGCCAGAAATTTATTTTCAACGCTTGTCTTAAAATTTTCAATTCAGTTTACTTATACTTGATGCTTTGAAATTATCTCCAGTACCTAAACATTACATTCACATAAAATTTTCAGTTATTTCCACGAACTAACTTTGTTTGCACATGACGCTATCAATAATCTCTGATCCTGTATATCGTACCTTCACGTGATCATTTCAATTTTTTTTCATACATGAACTTCAGGTTCATTTGGCTTCTAGGTCACTCCCAATACTTGATTTTCAATTCCACCTGACGCTCCGTAATTGTGATCGCTTACTCTTTCTTGACTTGATGCGCTAATGCGCGTTGGAAGAGACTCAAGGATCTCTGTGCTTTGGGCTGCGAGGGCAGGTGCCGGAGCGGCCAGCGAGGTGGCGACGCTGCGCACGAAGGGCTCGCGACCGCCAGCGCCGCCCCAGCACCGGCTGCTGGGTGCCGTCAACATGACGGCCGTGCAGCTCCACCTCCAGCTCTTCTCCGACGCAGACTGTCCCACCGACACTGTCGCCGTCAGGATCAGGAGGGTTCAGCCCACCCAGAGCCCCTGGAGAAATGGTCAGTTTTGTTCATCCCTGCATCCATTCAATCATTAAACTTAGGCATTTCTGTTTTTTCACAGCTTGTCACTTTGGCAAGTTATCCGTGCTTTTGAGCTCGTTTTTATTTCTCTCAGCTATCTGGGCCGCTATGCAGGTTGGCACTTTATTTCATTTTCTCTTCGACTAAACAAATTGTCTTTCAACTTATACATCACAGTGTCGGAAAAGGTTGCTAATGGTCTTGTTTGTATCTCTTACTGGCTCGTTGTCATTCAGCTTAGATATTTTGCATTGAAATCAGATATCATTCAGCTTTTTTAGATCTGTGAACTTCGTGGTCGTGGCTGACAATTTTTGTACTCTTCACCAATATTCTACGATATTTATGTAGATATTGTCTTCTTAAAAAAACAGGCACTGTTTTCGTTCCATAAACCTGATATTTTATACCTGATATGAAGCCATATTGGTTATAAATCTTCATCATGACCCAAGGGGCATTAAATTAGAGCAGATGTCGAAATTGTTGTCACAATCTGCTGTCCTTAGACTTGTTAACAAATTTTATATCCTTAGAGTTCTGGTTCGTGTCATATGAGTTGTGAAGTGTTATTCTCTGTGCTTATGCAAAATCTGCATGTTTTGTTTCTTGTGTTTTAACAGCGTTCCGACCCTTTATATAACGTGTTTTAAGCCGCAGCTTTGAAGCTTTAGTGTTTTACTTATACTGAGTTCACTTATGTCCGAATTTTTATATTTATCATCACACTTGTCATTTTTAACCCCCTACCAGGTTTGTGCAGCCACGATTCTAAATCTAACACCAGAATCCATGAGTTAGCACAAATCAAGGACACTGCATTGCTTCATGACATTCTTCATTATGCTATGCTCTGAGGTAGCTGACCGTCATCCAGTGGTGCGAAAATCATGCCGTATTGTAAGCGAGCGAGAGCCAAGTGGGATGCGCTCAGCTTTCGGTAGACTTCATAATACTGAAAGACTTAATACCTACTCCCTTGAGAATACGCCAGAAAAGATTCCGTCGAACTTATGACTACATCTATTGTCCTCTTACTGTGAAACTATTCATGGGCTTAAGGACTGTCCTTCACACACAAATATACACCTTTTACACTAGGAGTAGTACATTGATTTAGCCTGCAAGTTAAACAGCATTTTGATTTACTGTAGGGTGATGAGTAGTTAAATATTACATGTAACTTAGAAGCAAGACCTCCTGTCAAGCCCGCTCACTCACATTATCAGAGATCCAGCTAATCTCAAGAGGAAAAGTTCGAAAGCCCGCACTGCTACCAAATCTTTTCAGTACAGTTCCTTTATTTCCTTCAATATTTACGGCTTTGGTTATTCGAAAAAGAGGAGCGGGTTCAAACAGGCTACGCTGGAAGCTGCTCCTAATAATTAATGACAGACAAGCATTGTTATATCGCCGCGTTCTCTAGTACTTGCACGTTCCTTCACCTAAAAAATACACCTTTAATTCAGTCAGTACTTCATTCACCTGAACAATTACTCCTGGGAGTACTTCTCCTCCCTCGCACTTCCCACTTCTTGATTTTAACCAAATACTATTCGATCATTCCATTCCCCTCATACAACCATAAACCCCTTTATACTCTGCACTCAGTACTATGCCTCAAACTCAAAAAATTGTGTCCGTCGCACTTCTCGGTCCACACTCAGTGAAGTAGCAAATCGCGCGGCTCGTGCTACCTTGCTCTCAAGTGTCTGTAAATGTCTCAACTTGTTTACCCTTTCCCTGTTTGCTGGTTTTAGTTCCTACGTCTTCGTGTCGTACAAATAGACTAGAAATAAATTGCACTTCCCTATGAATGTTTTCGAACTTATGGTGTGATTATAGCTTCAATTTCAACGAGCCCCATTAGTGCAATAATTTTCCTGTTATGTCATCGAATCTATGTAGATTCCCCCCAGCGTTCCATCCACACGTATAAGGCCTTGGAATGAAGGTCTAGCATTCGCGTTAGAGTTTTGTTCAAGTGCACATCATTTCACCAAGGCGAAATCATAGCACTCTGCCACAACTCTCCATGCTCAAGAAAGGAATGGTACATTATATTTTTCATCCAAATACCCACTCTATTGCCATTAAGATCTTTAAGGAATTAAACTATCTCGCAAGCACTCATCATCTTCATGCAGATATAATGCCTTCTGAATAGTGTATCTATCGACTCTGCTGTTCGCTTTCTCATCGTATATGTTTGGAGTTATGATGCCACTAGAAATCGAATCCTTCTGAATATGTGAGTTAAGAATTATTTAAAGTAAAAATTTGGTTAATTATCGCGATGCAAATGTTAAAGCATCATTTCAGATTATTTCGTAAAATTTCATTCACAATAATTAAGCGCTAAAACAAAACACGAGTGATACAAGCGAAGAAATTTGAGTTGAAACTCAATTCTCATTCCGATTTACAATTGCGTTGTAAGTTTCTTCAAAGTGATTTGTAATTTTCTGACACAGAATAGGTACCGTTCGTTTTTCTCTGAAAATCTCTGTTCGTTTTTACTTTAAAATGAAAATAAACATAGTACGATTAATTTGTAAACTTTAGTTCTAATAGTTAATCATGGCTTGTAATTGATCGAGCTGGCATTTTTTTCGCTTCCTCAAATCAAAGTTTTGAACTCTCCAGTCAGGCACAAATGTCTTGTTAGTTTCCAGTCGATTTATGCTCATAAAATAAAGTTCACATTTGTTGACCGTCGCATGTCAGAATATCCCAGAAATAGCTTGCACTACCCTAAGCGCCAGCAATCTCCCGATGATTTACTCACCTATCGTTCGGTCTCATGATAAGTTAAGTTATAAGTAGCAGAGTTTAAAAAACGACTTTACTTCTCAAAAAAATTTTATCTTTCCTAAGAAGTGTGAAAACGCAATAGCATGTTGATATTTTACCTTCTATGCATAAATCTTTTCTTAAAAAGATATTGAAATAATTGAAATGATGTTCATTCACAGCGATCCGTAAATGAGCAACTTACCAAGTGGTGAATCGGCCGTGAACGTGTTAACTGGGAATTTCGTGTTCGCACGGACGCATCTCATCAGGGAAAGTAGGAGGGATCATGTACGTAGAATCACGCTTGTCTCATTCAATAACTTGCTTCCAAAGAGTATTGGAGTAAAGTTTAAATATTTATTCACGTCTTCCTCCAGTATTCTTTTCGCCCCTATCCCCTAAGCGTTCCTCTAAATAATTTTCCTACCACTTCTGGCTTAATTTTTTCTCTTATTTAGTCAATTGATTAAACTCACACATTTTCTCAAAAGGCTAGAAAAAGACTAAATACTAGTTCCATTTTCTCTTTCTAAATGGTGGTGTCTTATTAGGACTGCTGCAAAGGGTAAATTTGCGGTGTTTAGATAAAATTGTCTACTTCAGCTGGAAAACATAACGTGCAATTTAGTACCGCAGGCATGCGTTGATTACATGTATTTTTTCAAATTGTCGACATTTTTTCGAAGTTCGGATCACGACATTGAAGATATTGTAACACAACTCCGGGAACTAAAACTGTGTACTGCAGCACGAATCAAAATTGATGTCCTAGTCCGGCGCTGGACGCGTAAAATATCACTGCACCATCTAGTAAAATCGTCCATGTGGATGGCAGCTCAGCTGTTAAATGATTCTCTTTTGTCGCTCTAAATATAGAAGCACCGAATTCATTAGGGAATTTTACAGCGCTTAAATCCTTAACAAAAGTTCAGTTATCATGGCATGCCAGAAATGGCCGCAGTGCTAAATACAGACACACTTATGTGGGACGACACAGCCACTGGACCACAATTACAATTTTTGTACATCAAAGATAGAAAAAACGTTTAAACATGAATCACTGTGAGCGTATCGCTTGATTATGCGTAATGAGAAGGCTTTTGCGTTTGCTGCTACAACAGGGATTTAGAAATGCTGTGGTTCTACAAGTAAGTTAAATGAAAGTTTCTTCTAATTATTGATAAGAAGATGGGTGAGTACATTACATCATGATTTCGACTGTTTCAGCCTAGATCGTAATTTTTTAATTAGTGTCTACATTTACATGAATTGAATTGCGTTTGAGAAAGTGTAGTGTCTGTAATCCATCGTTTCAAATCTGACTAGAAAAAGGTTTTATGAGATTGCACCAGCATTGCAATGCTCTAATTTTTCTTAAATCTTGACAGCTAAGATATTGAATTGTCATTGTACACTATCTGCCACCGAATCGAGAGCCGTACCACATTATTTCATCTTTATGTATCGACACAAGCCTGAACATTTCCCTCATCACGTCAGATACGTGTAAATAACACATCAGAGTTCATTGAACTTCTTATGCAAAGATTTATGGAAAAGTCATTTACGGAAAACCTGCTTTTAATACTCTACGTCATGATAATTTGTAATAAACATCGCAGTGCAAAAATGAAACACGACATTCATTTCCTTATAAATAGGCGTGAAATGCTGCAATTATTGAAGTGCGGCAGAGTACCATGTAATCCACTTCGGCAGGGCTTCTAGTGACCTTGCTGGATTTTCGTACAGCATGAGCGAGTCAACAGTCATGACGACAGATAGGCTCACAATGATCATAGAATTTCTCAAGGAAAGTTATGTCTCTTATAAATAATTTCAATTTCTTAATATACCTGAAATTGTAGTTCGAGATTTTTTCGTTTGTCTTTGCTAAGAGGAGCTACTACCCTGGACTTTACCTAATTTACCAAATTTTTCAAATTTCACTGTTCAAGTTTCTATTGCGTCTAAAGGAACGGAAATGCATACAGATATGTAAAATTGATTTCTAAACACATTTGCTTCTATAAAATTTTTCGATTTTCGCAGTAGAAAAAATTATTGTGCGAACATACAAATTATATAAATTAGCTCAAAACCCTACTCCTACGATTTTCAACTTAGAAGCTTGATTTTAGTCTCATTCGACGCTGAAAAACTCATGTACTCCTTCACACTCGGCCACACGGGATCATGCAGATTTCTGCAATACCCCAATAAAAAAACAGTGATTTTAAAGTCCTGGGCAGGCCAAACTTTTCCAACGATTTGAGGATTTTGGAATTTTTCAGTCCAAAGATATCGTATCAGTGGGAGATATTGGTTACGTTTTAGTAAGTTATTCGTCAATAATTTTTAGTACACAATGAATATATTTTTTTTCTATTTAGATCCGGGCCTAATACCATAGAGATCTACCTTGCCATGGAGTCGATTAATTTTATTGTGAAAAAAAAAGTTTTTGCGTTAAAATTTTTCAAAATATTTCCACATGTGCAAACAAATGACTTAAATTCAGCTGAAAAATGTAGTAAAAACAGTTAATACACTTCAGAGTGTTTCATGTTCTTGATCAATGATGAAATCATTTCTCAAGTTAATGATATTATTTACTACATTGCTATCCCTAGATGCCAAGAGAGAAGAAGGTTTGCACCTAGAATTCCTAAGGGCAGCATCTTGAAATATCTTGCACCACATCACTGCTGTATGATACTTCTTGAGGATAGCGTAGAATATTCACAAGCAGGAATAACATCCCTAATTTTACTTGTATGAGAATTAACATGTTAATCGAAACAAAATTGATGTATTGAGAATCAAAATACATCATTAAGACCTTAGAGTCGATCAAAAGAGAGGCAAAATGAAGATTCGCTTTGCACCATAATTAACTATAAATATAAGGAAATACTCTTCAACCATGAAACAAGCAAAAACTTTTGAATGGTCCACCGCACAGAGTAAGACGGGGCATAACCCTCCGCGCACGGACAAATGGAACTTGTCACAGAAAATGTATGGAAGCAAAGAAAGCTTCTGCATTGCAGGTAGAGATT
>JACJUY010003008.1:72807-93920 GCA_014220935.1 Platorchestia sp. MABIK | reverse complement strand
TATTGAGCAAGGTATTGGCTCTCTTGCCTAGGACTTCAGCAACGAGCAATGGCTGGATTTGCGACACTACAAAACCGTATTCTGACGAAAATACTATGGGCGTCGAACTGGAGTAGAACCAGACATCTGTGTCCAAAGTTTGTTACTTATATCCTCATGCCTCAGAAAAAGTGAAACTATTGCTGAATTAGGATTATATCTGAATGGGTCAGTTGCTTGCTTTAATCGTAGCTTGATGAGGAATTTAAAAACGAGGAAAATTCCAAAGAACTGAATCATTTTTCCTAGGAAAACGTTTCGGAGTCCAGCTCCATCATCAGTTCGTAAAAGTACAAATCATTCTGTCTGTAATAAAAGAGAAAACAAAAAGTTGGATACAGCCATTAATGCAAATCACGAAAACAAAATAATATTAAAAATGACCCAGAAAAATAAATCGAAAGGATTGCCACCTAGTTACAATTTGCAAAGGGTAGGAGCTGTCAGTATTGTTGAGGGCCGGTTTTCGTTTAAAAATATGTAGTGACTCTAAACTTCGAAGGTCGCATGCAGTTGAAGCTGAATCTAAGATTTTGAAGTCTGCAGGGGATATTGGTGCGTTGCATTTTTCTGCTTGATAACGTACTGCGGAGTGTGAGGGGTGTGCTAATTGGTTCCCAGTGCGGAAGCTTCGACCCCGATGTTCAGCCACACTATAATAATCATAAGCATCAGTCAATTGAGTTAAGTTAAGTTTACCGTAGAAGTTGAAAAGAATAACTCCCTTGCCTTTCTTGACTGTCTCGTGACGAGAGTCGGAGATCACTTTCAGACCTCAGTGCACCGTAAGCCAACTTTCATAGTATTAGGCTCAAGTTTTTTCAGTTTTTGTTCAACAAGTTCAAAATTAATTGTGTTCAAACTGTAATCAATAGAGGTTACAAAATATGTTCAACCTTCAAAAATGTTCATGGTGAATTTGAATTTCTGCGCACATATTTTAAAACTAACGGTTTTCCCTTGGGTGTCATCAACTCGCAAATTAAAAAATTTCTATCGAAACGATACGCAACGCAGACCGTTGAAGAAAACAATAAAGAACTTCTATATTGTTCTTTCCCGTATTTTGGGGCGCCTTCTGAAAAATTGTCATCTGAGTTGAAATTATTGTGTGAAAAATACTTTTTAAACCTTCAGTTACGCGTATCTCTTGTTAATAATTTTAAGGTTGTTTCTTTTCTATGGTACAAGGATACGCTTCCGATGGAGATGCGAGCCTCTCTGATTTATTCTTATAGTTGTGTGCAGTGCACATCATCGTACGTCGGCATGACGTCACGCAATTTTTATATCAGAGGGGCTGAACATCGGGGTCGAAGCTTCCGCACTGGGAACCAATTAGCACACCCCTCACACTCCGCAGTACGTAATCACGCAGAAAAATGCAATGCACCGATATCCCCTGCAGACTTCAAAATCTTAGATTCAGCTTCAACTGCATGCGACCTTCGAAGTTTAGAGTCACTACATATTTTTAAACGAAAACCGGCCCTCAACACTACTGACAGCTCCTACCCTTCGCAAATTGTAACTAGGTAGCAATCCTTGCGATTTATTTTCTGGGTCATTTTTAATATCATTTTGTTTTCGTGATTTTCATAAATGGCTGTATCCAATTTTTTGTTTTCTCTTTTATTACAGACAGAATGATTTGTACTTTTACGAACTGATGATGGAGCTGGACTCCGAAACGTTTTCCTAGTAAATATGATTAAGTTCTTTGGAATTTTCCTCGTTTTTAAATTCTTCATTAATTAGGATTTTGTTGTTTTTCGTCATTTTTTTTCACCAAGAGACTGATCCAGTCAACATCCATCAGTTTTTGGTGATTTAAGTCCACCGGTAGTACCACCCAGGGTTGCCTACGACTGGAACTGTGAGGCTTAAAGTATAATTGATTATTCCTGTTATATACGCTAATTGAATATTTTCTCACAACAAAAGAAAGGGCGATCTCATAAGACAGAAGTGAAAAGATTATTTAGAATAGACTAAAGAAGATGGACTTGCAGGCACAAGGTGTATTTTCACATAGGTTACTCTGGGAAGTGTCTTCCCAGATTAAGCTTTAATAGTACAATACTTGACCGAATGAACAATTTCTTTTCATTTAGGGCGTTCTTGACACAATGTAAGAAGATGAAAGTTCTGCTAATTTTGTTGCAGTGTTTCCAAATATAGTTAGGACATCTTTTCGAAATACCCAATGGTAAGTCACTTACTTAGTCTGCGGGCTCGATTTCATCATTTCTAACGTTAACAAGCTTTGGCAATTTTGCGGTTACATTCTTGATAAAAACTTATGAATCGCGCTTAGTTCAAGGCCAGAACATAGTTTTAGTTCGAAAGTGGTACACATTAGCGCCTCCGTGCGGTTCAATGCTTACATGATTCATGCATTTCTTCACAAAATTTTCCTTAGAAGAAAGACTCGTAACTACCTGATAGTTCTTATTCTCCCTGATGGAAAATTAACTGCCTTCCTTCAAGTGGTTATATCTTCGGTCTACTTCAAGCATTCCTCTCCCAGTCCTACACTTACTATTCAATCAAATGGAAGTCCAAACACGCATCAAGGAGATTTTGTTGCAACTTCTCCCGCACGTTTCAGAGCTTTCTTTATAAGGTGGATTTCAGTCTGAAGTTTTGAGAATCAATTGTGCGCGCTCTAGTAAGAAATGAGGATAAAAATGTTACTAAAATTTCAGGTGAAAGTTTACTTGAAACAATGAGATACTGACTATGTCGCTCTTCAACATAAATAGGAAAACGGTGTACAATTTTCCACGACGTTCTCGCAGATCGATACATTTTGTTTACAAAAGGAAATTTAAATAAATTCCTGAATTCAGCATCAAACTGTTCTACATACTTTATATACGAGTATATGGATTAACATAAAAATAACTAGCTTCATGAAAAAATATAAAGATAACAATCGCAACATTCCTATCACTTTACACAAGTCAAAACTATCATTTGGATAGCATTTTGTCTCACCAGTCTCAATGTCGTGGAAATGGCCTAAGAGATTTACGCAATCATCAAAGCTCCTGGATCTCATACCTCTTTTGGGTCAGAAATCCCACAAATATTTTGCCCTCAGTAGCTCCTATAGGTTGACCTCACGTTCCTTTTCAGTAGCTCCTGAGTAGGTAACATGTGGCAAGCTCAGCTGAAGCACATTCTCAGCCCAATGGGGTCTCAGACACACTTTCTTGAACTCTCTACCTGCATAACTTTCCAATCTATAGCTTTCACTCTTGAGTCGTTCCATATGCTATTACTTTAGTCTACATTTTCCGTTCTGTCCTTACTCATACATTTCCGTTCCATTTTACGGAGGCAAGAACTTTAAAAAATTAATTCACAGCATATTTCTGCCCTTTGGATTACAAAAAGAATAGGAGCGGTAAACAACAAGCATTTCTGCTAATTTACAAACATACTTTATGAAGGCAATAAATAAATATGCTAATCCACTACTGGTCGCAAATAACCTTCGGCATTCAGTGGGCTTTCACTGTTGAGTCACTGTTGTCTGCAATATCCAGGGCATTTGAAGTGTGTTATCAGATGACTTCTAAGCAACACGAGTCGAGATGCAGAACAACGGGCCAGAACAACATTGGTTTACTTGAAAGATTCCACCAGTTTTTGGCTTTCTCTCCACAACTGGAGGTGACGTGCTTAGCTCCGGAATTTCTTGAAAAGAGCATGCTTGTGCTCTTTGGCCCCAGCTGGACCATGGCGGCGCTTCTCCGCATAGATGGCGTCATCAGCACCCGACACGCTGGCCATGTTGCCCGGACGTCGCTGGAATGAAGCACCACCGGGACCTGGCTTGCCTCCTGCATCACCCAAGCCCTCTTCGTACAAGTCGCTCTCTGCAGCAGCCAAAATGCTTTCCAGAAGACTCAGTTTTTCTTCTTTCGTCGAGTACAGAAGCTCTTCCTTGTCGAAGCCTGTGAGCTTGTTTGGGGTGATAACTTGATAAGCATAGCCTTGGTTAATGAGGAAGCTCTGACGCTTTCGTGAGTAACCCATCTCACGAGTGTCTTGAGAGAGCAAAGCGTAGAAAAACGCATTGAAGTTTTCTGCCACTGCGCTTTTTTTGGCTCGCAAGATACGTCCCAACCTCTGCGCTTCCTGTCGCCGAGAGCCGCCTTGTGACGAAATTTCTATAAGCACGTTGGCCTCTGGAATATCAAACGACGTGTCAGCAACGCGACTAAAGAAAATCGTGTTTACTTTTGGGTTCAATTTGAAATTTTGAATGATCATCATTCTTTCTTTTTGGCTCGTTTTACCACAGATAAAGGGCTTGTTCATAGCCATCGCATAATGTCTCAAAGCAAAAACTTCGTCAATGAAGACGATGATTTTGTCGCATCGCTGTTCATGATACTTGATCAAAAATTGGCATGTACGGAATTTGTTGGGATTCATGGCGCACAGAAGCTTGATTTTCTGATCAGAGACTTTACCTGTGAGATACTCTTTGTAAAATTCAGGAGTCATAGGACACCACACTTCAGCACACTGGACTTTGGCAATGAAGCCTTCTTTTTGCAGCTCCAACCAGTTGGCCTCGTACAACTTAGGGCCTATCAAGAAGTTGAGGTCAGCAATTTTATCATCTTCTCTAACAAGGGTAGCGGTAAGACCGAGCTTGCAATGGGCCTGAACAATGGTGAGTACTCTTCTGAACATCTTAGCAGGGATAGTGTGCACCTCATCCAGTACCATAATGCCCCACTCCTGCTCCTTGAGCCATTGCATTGTCTGCTCAGCCTCGTATGCGCGCTTCTGTTGATGTGAGATCATGGCATAAGTTGTGACGAGAATGCCGGCGTTATACGGCTTGTCTTTTGCGTCAGAAGTGAACCTGCAAATCATGTCATCAGTGGCTGTAGACCACATCTTGAATTGCTGTTTCCACTGTTCAACAGACACCCCCGAGTTGCAAAGCACCAAGGCCTTCTTGTTGACTGTGCAACATGCAGTCACGCCCACCAAGCTCTTACCTGCACCACACGGCAACACGATGATGCCAGACCGAGCACGTCCGTTGCCAAACATTTTCCGCAGTGACTTCTCTTGGTACGGCCGAAGTACAGCACTTGGCTTCAAGTCTATCTTAATGTCATCGTTTACTGTGTCGTTCTTGAAATCATACTCTGCCAGCAGGGGATAATCTAAACTAATACATGTTTTCTGTAGAAGTTCAATTTTGTCCTGTGTTATTTCAAATGACAATGTCTTGAGATCTTTGTCTTCCTCTTCTTCATCATCAGCTTTATCGATCTTGTCATAAAAACTGGCAATATCTTCAGGAACGAGGTCATCATTTTTCTCCCCATCTACTTGCGTTATGTCAGTACTTCCTTGTGTTTCTCCTGCCATCTGACCTTGGTGACTAGTGAACATTATAGAAGAAACCTTCTGTTTCTCAGTGGACACAAGTCCTTCGTCAGGGCGCAGCATGCACTCTTGGATGGCTGCATTCTTGATTAGCGTTTGGATCACATCCGGAAAGTCACTTTCGACATAGTAACGATTCCGTTTCAACACCAGCTTAACTTTACCATACGAGAGCGTGCACGCCTCGATAAAGTCACAGATGCCAGCAGGCAGCGTGGTCTTACTGAGGCGTTTGAGGTAATCCACAATGTCACTGGTCTGCAGGCCAACGCTGACGGCCGCGTACAGAGAGTACGCCGTCAGTTTGTATTCGTGAATGTGCTCAGGTCGACACACAGGCTCTGCTATAGTAATTAAGAAATCCTTAGCGTGTTTGTAGACAGGAGAAAAAGCTTCTAGAAATATGTGGCCGTTTGGGGCAACCCAGAGAGGCCGACTAGAGTGGTCATCTCGGAGCGCCATGATGCTACGGAAGTCCTGCGCTCCAAACTCATCTTTTGGGATGTCTGCTTGGCTGCGTTCCTGAAAAAAAGTGGAATAAAAAAGTAAACTGCAAACCTAAATATTGGTTATTTAACAATGGCACCACAGTAGTTTGTAATGCAATGTATAACTAAGCACACTAACAAAAAAGAACTCATGGAGGACACAAGGAAAACTTACAGTAACTCATCCTTAAGAAATTGAAGTAACTATCAAATAAAACTAAACACTCTGGACTTTTCTACTCCACGAGGTAAACTAGGTGGTATTCAACCTTTAAACTTGACTCACCACTCTGAATGATAAATGTCATCAAATAATTAATGGGCCAACCCAAAAATTATTATTAGTGGGTCAGTCCATATTATCAATCCTTAGCTACCTGAAAAGGACTAGCTTTTATTTATTTTTCCCATTTTAATATAAAGTTTTATAAATTAAATGGCTAAGACTTTGACTCAGAGCCAATCGACTAGTTTTCAAAGTTCCAGGGGTTTCATCTACACATTAAGACTATGTTTCAAAAGAAGCAATTTGACTCGTTTATATATTTGGGTTTTCTTCTAAGGATGTACACTGGTATGTATATTATGCATGGATTTATAATTTATAGATGATATTTTTTTTAAATCAAGTGTAACACAAGGGTGCAACACTCCAGCATAACTTGCTACACTGGCAAAGCTGCATAACCATCTTGATGAGAGAGAAAATGTGATGCAAATATTGAATATCAGATGAAGACATTTTGAAGGTCAGCTGGACTTTTTACTGCTCAGAGAGTGAAAGAGAAGTAAAGAATTAAATTTCCCTAGCTAAAAAACTCAACCTTTAATAGACTCCCCCAACTAATATTGCTGATTATGAAGCTGGAAGCTCATTTTCTAACAGTAGACTTTGTATTGATTCCCATACTACACTGACAAGGACAGCACATCTTCAATGGAAGCTCAAGAATCCTACAAATCTGAAGAGCACTATGTATCCTAGGTTTGCCAAATAGAAATCTTTTCCATATACCCCTGACTATGAACAATTCCACATTCTAAGGCTAAATTTCATATTACACACTTGTTATGTCAACACTTTGGAATACAAGTTATATTTTATACATGATTATTCATAGTTTGTTGGATAAGATGTCCAGTTTACTTTTATATTAATTTGAAGACTTTAACTATTTATTTTTTGATCCATCAGTACTTCAAAATTTAGTATCCCAATCATTGCATGCACAGATGATTCACCAAATTACCAACACAATAATTCATATATCTTACCTACAAACACTCTAGAGAGTCAACTATCCACAAAAATTTGAGAAATAAGTCCATCAAATACTTTAAAAAAATCGCAATGCAGGATTACTCCCCCTGTACAACTTGCTGCTTACCTCAACATTTTGTGTAGAGGCTGCTGGAATGCCTTCCAAGTCATCCAAATCATCCTCATCCGAGTCATCACGCCTTCTCTTCTTGCCTTTGTCAAAGTATTTGCTTTTCTTGCCCATTTTAAGAAGTTCAGTGCCTCAACGCTGAAAATACAATAAATTTCATGAATTTCAGTTTACTTAAAAATTTTCATATAAACTCCACAAAATAATATTTATTAAAAGTAGAAGCACAGTCTAACAAGATTAACAAATAATTTAATACTCATTTTTTCAACAAAATCTATTTTGATATTTATTTACAATAGCAATAATTCGAAACTACACTGCTTGCTCATTAGATCAAGCAGCAAAAGCAAGGAGTGTTAGGAAAACTTAATAATTGAGCATGGATTACAATTTGTGCTGCTGGGTAAGTCAAATTTGATACTGCACAAGCACATGTTCAGTTTGTCAGTCCTTCCTATTAAAAAAGCCCAAATAGTGAGAGCCACTGTATTTTAATTCCCTAACACAGGGGTTCTTAACCTGTGGTGCTCGCATCTCCTCAGGATATGAGACAATATTCTAGGGAGTGCAAGAAAAGTCAAAGTAAATCATGGGGTAATGACCAAATATTGGCATTTATAATGCAGAGGATGCAAAGTTCCTATGAAATTTCTTTAGGGATGTGGTGCAAAAAAAAAAAAAAGGTTGGGAACCCCTGCGCTAGCAGGACAAGTGGAATTTTCATGGGCAGTACTTTTATCACTCAACCTAACTTATCTCAACCAAGCTTATTTTGTCCTAACTTAATCTATTACATTATAACCTATTTCGACTTGACCACTGCCACTCAACATGACCTCATTTATCCTATGTAAAATTTTACAATTTAACCTAGCCTATGCTAATGTAACATTTTAATCAAGCCTAGTTTAGCTTGACCTAACAAATTCTAATGTATTCTAACCATAATATTTTATGTTCAACATCAGTAATAAGTGAAGAGTGAATAAAATAGAGGCTGAAGCTCAAAACATGTTGCAACAGACTGACAATACAATAGGAGTATATTCACTACATATATAGATTCTAGAGGCTGAAAATATTTAACACTTATTTTCAAAACACCTTCTCTGTTTTGATTATTGTAAAATAAAGTGTTTCATATTTTTATCATCTCATGTTTGATTTCTATTGATTTCAAAGCTTGCTTCTTCTTTTCACTTGCTCTGGGAATCACTTTCTTGTGGCCCATGATGAATAACAAAGATTCAGATGATTCAGTTTCTGAAAAAAATTGCTAATCTATAATAATTTAAGAAAAATTGTTTAGCAAAAGAAAACTCCTTTGGTATTTATGACATTGAGCAATGAAATGTGACATCAAATTTACAAAATATGGCATAAAAGTTTTACTTATCAATTTAGGTGAGTCTCCCATGACAGGCCATATTATCAAACAGATTTAGTTGTAATTAGTAATTTAGTACAAAGCTTCTTATTGCAGAATCAAGGTCATCACCCACAAGAAGTCCTGAAATCTCAATTGCTGGACAATAGACAATACATAATTTTTCTTGTCATTCAAATTTTAGATTGTCTTTGCATGAAGTACTTGATGAATGTATGTATCACTATGGATTTCACTACATCACAAGTATAATAAAGAATGCATATATATGTTCAGAGCCCAAAATAAAGGATTACAGAAAATTTTGAAGTGGGAATGCTGGTGTCATACATTCTCTAACTGCAAATGTCTTCCTCTTAAATAAATGATTTTGCTGAGATTTTTTTGTTTTAAAGTTTTTAATAAATAAAATTGAATTAAACCTCAATTTGTTAAGATAAATTGACTTAACTTAAAATTTAAAATAACTTTTCTGCTCCTTCCTCCAAGAAAAGTGTGATCATACCTCACCTTACAAAGTACCCAACTAACAAATAATTCAAGTTACAAAATGCCTTCAAGTAAAATTTTTGCCTCTGAATGCAAAAAAAAATCAAATCACAAATGCAAAATCTTAAAAATTGAAATAATGCGCACACGGCTTTGAAACAGCCCGAATCCTCCGAGAGGTAAATTCATTTGTAGCATCCTGTATTTTGTTTTGAAGTTGGTGCAATAGAGTTGCTTTCACATTAGCTATCTCCCAACATCCCACTGCCCTCCCATTGGCTAGGAAAAGCTGCATCTCCATGATACCCATGATGCTTTTAGTGTGCCTTTGACCCTTGTTTGTCACGAAATTCTAACGCGTGTAAAGGACAGAGTTACTGTTGTTTTACAATTTTTTTTGAATGTGCTCATTGAAATTTAATTTTTTGTTATTCATCATGGGCCACAAGAAAGTGATTTCCAGAGCAAGTGAAAAGAAGAAGCAAGCTTTGTAATCAATAGAAATCAAACATGAGATGATAAATATATGAAAGTGACATGCAATTGAGTGATATTGCAAAGAAATACGGCCAAAACCCAAATTAATATTCAAAATCCATATTCATCCAAAATTAGTTTATTTTTTAAATTTTTAAAGGATTTACAGGTCTTTTACATATAATATGCAAATTTACCTATAAAAATCACTTTTGAAATGAATTAATTTTGCAAGATAAGGCATGACTGTATATACTTCTTGGCAGGAATATTTTAGTACTACTCAAGCACTAAAATGATTAAAAATAGAGCTAGGCTATTGGCAAGGCTGCACAAGTATTATTAAAGCATCAAGTAAGCATATTTAATATAGACCAGATTATGCTGAAACATTCAAACTTTTTTCAGAACTGAGTGTGTTTTTTTTATTCATTCTTATACACAGAATAATAGATCAACCAATCAGCAGACTTGTGGCATCTAAAATAGTAAGATGTTAAGTCTAAATTGGTCCAGTCAAAGAAAGCTGGAAGAAAAATGTCTGGAATAAGTTTGTTTCATTTGCAAAAATTGACCAATACTTTGTTGAAGGAAGAAGTCTATATCAAAAAACAGAAAACCTAACATAGAGCTAGATTATTTATACAAATTTAAATGAGTGCAATCAATGTAAGTAGCTGTTTTTGCCCTCAACAGACATTCAATGCTAACATGAATAGTGTAAAGATTTTTCTAACTACATAGACTTATTTCAAATTGACATACCATACTTTTTATTTACAAATTACCTGGTAATTTTTCTCCAGACGCAAATAATTCCTCTCAAATACAATACCATCCACATTCCATACTGTAAGGTATTAGTTCACACTTTGAAACAACTAAACTCTTTTAAAAACTTTCTAAGTTGTCAACATATTAATAACCATCTAAATATTCTGGCTTGAATGATTGGTTTTTGAAAAAGTACAGAAAAATCATTTTTTAGCATTGGCATCCTTTATTATTTGAGGAATGATTTTTTTCAACAAATTATCTAAAAAGACCTTGAAATTGAAGGCCAATAGCGTTGCGGTCTAATTGTGATGGCATACAATTTCCCTCCTCAATACTCCCAATATTCACACAAGCAAATTTAGCGCCTGTGTACAGACTTGTCCAATAAACTACTCAGGATCCATCAATATTTGTCACAAGCTACCAATAGACAGGATCACTGGGATAACAAGTATTTCAAAACACCATCCCCAGGCATGGTGGGTCATTACAGCCCACTCCACATGATTGGCTCATTCCAGTCACTGCCTTACTCCAAGCACATACAAGAAAATTTCCATAGCCTTAATGATACTTGAATTACACTTCTGATCCAATCCAGCAAGACAGCTCATACCACAAATGTCTTCAGCACATCTGGTATACCATTCTCTCCATACTGCTTAAACACCACATTCATGAAACTCTCTCTTGCTCATACTTACTACATACCAGCACAAAATGTTCAATTGTTTCTTCTACTCCCCTATCACACTGCCAACATAATCTATTATTATTCTCATTCCACCTCCATATACATCTATTCACGCTCAATACCTTACACCTCATAGCAAACAAGAGTTTGCTTCCAAAACTACCATCATAGAACATCTCACGGTCAATATCGGGTTTAATGCGCTCACGGAAAATAGGAATTCCGATCCCAAGAATCGCTAAAGGAACACATTTAAGAACGTTTTACATTAATGAGATTCTGCTCGCCGATGCGTAATTTTTGAATTATTCAACTTTGAATTTATGAGAACGTCGTATATAAAAGTGAAGGAACAAACCGTAAATATGCTGTAATACGGTATTGATGTAACGATGGATGAGATTAGGGTATATTATGTTAGGTTAGTTAAATAAATTAACCTAAAATAACAAAAATCAACCTAAAACAGCCTACCTTAACTTATCCAAACCGAGGCTGTAATTTTAGCACCAAAAAGTGGGTGTATCCCGCCAGAAAAGTGGGCGTGACCCAACAATGCAGCAACTAAGCAACCGACCATATAATGTTATTCCTATCTGAACGTAATTATTGTTATATCTCTAAAATAACGCATCAGAGAGCAGAATGTCATTCGTGTAAAACGTTGTTAAATGTGTTCCTTTAGTGATTCTTGGGAACGGAATTCTTAATTTCTGTGAGCGCATTAAACCCGATATTGACCCATCTCACACTAGGCACTTCCTTTTGCATATACCAGATTAGTGTAGGCTTTAGTGTGATGCTAAGCATTCATTTCTTCAATCCATACTGTTTTGTTTGCCTCTCAATCTCTTTTTTCACCTCTTGCACTCCCACTCAGGTCCTTAACGTCCAACATTCATTAAAAGCCAGTCATCCACTGGTCCCCCAATTCTAATGCAAAACTGGACTGGAAGCAATAGCTTATGATTAAAATTTTTACATTCTCAAATAGTTAATACCTATCTAAATATATCGGTCAGATTAAAGAATACTTTTGGTCTACCGCAACGAGATAATTAAAATTGGCACCCAGCGTAACAACGCTGGCTTCACAAACGTTTCGTGGAATATAGAACTATCATAAATTCTAATGAAATCATACAACTATCTAATATCAACTTCAGATAATACACTTACTTTTGCTTCGAAAAACCGTAACGAAACTACAAAAAACAATTTCATACATTCAATAATTCACACCCTAAAGACGCAGACTCTCTCACTACAAGTTCGCATGGTGTAATGACGAAATGTTGAAGATTTGGTCTATCATCCGCAAGCTTTACATCCGCTGATAAAATCAGGCCTAACTTTCATTCATACGAATAAATTTAAATTTAATTGAGATACTTTAGTTTAATGCGCTTGAGCTGCGTTACACTAATATTTCAAATTATTTCACTTATTTCTAATAGCATCTTCGATTCAAGGTGAAAATCTGAAGAAAGTTAATGAGAAACACGATCACTTTGACATGATTATAAATGACTTCACTCATACCCAACTTCGTTATCTGAAAGTAATTATTTCATCATCCTTATATCTCCATCACTGTCCCTGAATTTGTTCTTTTAAGTCTTTGTACAGAGATATTGTCCCTTAGTACACCTCGTGTGGTTTGTCTTTTAGTTCACCACGTATAATTTGCCCATTAGTACACCTCGTATGGTTTGTCTATTAAAATACCTCGTTTGGTACATTTGTCTAGGAACGTCTAATATTAAGAAATTTTTAAAAGTCAATATGTTATCATGTATCTCATGTGCCAACTTTTTTGGAAATAAACGGTTCTTCTTTCTTGCTTTCTTTCTTTCTTAAAATGCTCATCATTGTGGCTTATTGTGTATTTCCTACTGAAATGTTGGAACAGTATTTTTGTCTACTTTTTTTAAATTAATTTTTCATTTATTAGTGACATTTTTTGGTTATCACACTGGTACTATATCATAAACTCTCTTAGTGTAATTTATTAGAATTAAATTCCTCTATATAATTACTAATCTCATTGATTCATGTGATTGATATAATTAGCGTAGAACAGTTATACTTTGAAAATTTAGATTTCAGATTTTGTCATGAAAGAAAAGAAGAAAAAGAAAAAACATTTATTTCCAATAAAGTACAAACATGTAATGTCGATACATTGGTTTTTAAAACACCTTAGCCTTAAAATCCTTAACTGATATTAACACATTGGTATCGTGACACCCGTGTAAAATTTTGAAACAATAAATGATTGACAGAAAAGAAAACAAGAATGAGTTCCCTTCCTTGCCTAATCTGATTTTTACAGGGCATTTAAATATAAGTAACTAAGAGAACACGATCTTTCCGACGCTAATTTGAAAAAACACTTTCATTAGTGCGCACATGTATTGAAAATAAAAGCGAAAAACGCTTTCAAATACCTTAGCATAGCGACCCTTAATTGCTATTCATACATGGTTATTGTAATACCCATGTTAAGTGTTGAAACAAATGATTTAGATCCTTAATTGCCATTTATACATGGTTATCGTAATACCCATGATAATTCTTGAAACAGGATTTGAAGAAAAGCACGTGAAAAAAATGCGTTTCTCTTCATTGCGGTAGTCAGATTTTAGTAATGTATTTAAAATACAAGTGACTAAGAAAACATAATTCATGTGACGCATTGCTGAGAAACCCTCTCGTTAGTGCGTACTCGTATTGAAAATTTGAGCAAAAGAACGTAGGAGCTAGTGATACGAGCGTGAGGGATTGATGTTAGAAGTAAAATGAACAGATTTGATTTATTTTGCATCTAGAACTATGAGGTCGACTGTCGGGATTTTGGACAATTTTTCACACTGACGCATCATACAGCTAGCATGCCAAGTGGTGAGCTCAGAAAGAATATAATCTTCACTATAACAAAACAGAAAATGGTATGTAACTTATAACTCTTAGTAACTTATATTCAAATGCACTGTCAAAATCAGATTAGGCAGAACTAAGGAACTCATTTTGATGTGCTTTTCTGTCCATTATTTTTGGATTCAACCTTTTACACGGGTATCCCAATACCAATGTGTTATTATCAATTAAGGATGCTATTAGGTTAAGGTGTTTTAAAAACCAATGTATTGACAGTTTATAATTGTACTTTATTGGAAATAAATGTTTTTTATTTCTTTCTTTTCTTTCTTCGAATGAAATTTCTTACTTACGTTAATAATACTGACGCAAAGAGTTCATCGGAGTCAAAGACATGAAAAGTATTGTTGTACATTGCTCGCCGTAATATTTTCAACATAGGTGAAACCGTACAAAAAGTTAACTATCCAAAATCGTGTTGTCATAATGTATTCGCGAGAGTAAGAAGGTAAGAGTTTTCCACACAAAGCTATCAAGAGCAATTTGAGACTAGAATAAGAAGATTACAAAATGATGCTCTTTAAAGTTAGGACATTCGTCGAATCCGTGGCCTTTTTTTTAAATGTTTCAATTAAGAACGAAAAAAGGGAAAGAAGATGCTAAAACACCCTCACATTAACATCCTTTCCTTCTTTGCGGTAATTAATTTGGTTTTGAAAATGCAAAATGAATGTGAGTAACTGAGAAAACAAAACAAAATCCCCGTGACACATAGTTGAAAACACCCTTGTTGGGGTGCGCGTATATTGGATCATAAGTCCATAATATTTGCTGCATAGCTGGAAAAAATACGAAAAGTTAACCACCGAAAATGATTTCGTCTTAATGCACACACGAGCGTAGGAAAGTAAAAATTGCCAATGAACTACGCCGCATGTTCAAATGTTTTAATATGAGCTAAAAATGCTTTCAAATATCTCAAAATTTAGACCATAACTTGACATCTACACTTGGGGATCGAAATACTTATAGCAGTTAATTTTTGAAACAAATGGTTGGGAGAAAAGTACGAAGAAAATGCCTTCCCTTCGTTGCATTTGTCTGATTTTAACAATGGATTTTATTACAAGCGGTCGAGAAAAAATTGAGCATGTGATGCGTTGTTGTTAAAAACACTCTAGTTAGTGCACTACCATATTGAAATTTGAGCTTGCGAACGTTGGAACTAGTGAAATGAGGCATTATGATTGAAAGTCAAATGGGTAGATCCGAATTAATTTGCGCTTTAGACTGCGAGGTTGATATTAGAGGCAATTTCCCACTTTTCGTTTCAACTAGTAAGCTAAATAACTGGCTCGGATAAAATGAAAGATTTTTCAGTAACACAAATATCAAACTTCATATGCTACTAGCTTTGGCACAAAAAAGTTCACCGGATTCAAACAGATGTATCGAATCGTTGTACAATGCCAACCATAACATTTTCAACATTGCTGGGACAAAACGAGAGAGTCAGAACAACCTATAATAGTGTAGCCAAAGCATACTCAAAGATTGTAAGGGATGGCACATTGTCACACAATATTAACTAGAGCATTTTAGGAAGGGAATTAGTTCTACATATATATATACACACATACACGTACATATATATATATCCATCCACAAATATACACATATATATATAGGAGCGTCACATGTGAGTGCATACATGTACTTGATATTCGCATACAAGTAATCAATCATATTGCATATGCATAATACAGATATGTTTTTATTGTTGTATGATGTAATGAAAAGATAAGATAATTAGCACTAAAAATTCCTGACTTCTTTTCCAGTACGTACTGCAGTTTACGCTTACTGTATAGACGCAAGATAGAGAGCTATTTTAGTTTTGAATTCTCTAAGTGTTTGAGGGGTTTTGTTGCTCTGGGGAAGTTTATTCCACAGTAAGGCGCCTGATACTGACAGCTTTCTGCCCGATGTTAGATGAACGGTATTTGATTAAGACATCACGTCTCCTATTCGGCCTTAGGTTGGTGACGGTAGGGGAATGGAATTTCACTACTTCAGCATTGCTGAAGTATTGCTGAAGAATTCGTATTAGGCTTTGTGCGCCAGAAACCTCTCCTGAATAGGAGCCCAGCCGAGCTTATTCAGGAGAGGTGCTACGTGATCTTTCTTTTTGAATTTACCTTTGCATATAACCTAAGCTGCAAAATTCATGCATTTTTGTAGATCTTTTTGGAGATGTTTCGGTATATCTCCCCATAACAGGCTGCAATAGTCAATACATGATAAGGCCAAGGATTGGATGGCCAATAATCTACATTCTTCGTCAAGCATACTTTTTATACGATTAAAAAACATTAAAGTCCCGTGAATTGTGTTGCAGATTTTATCAACGTGGGATTTGAAGGACATGTCTCTATCGAACCAAATGCCCAAATTTTTTACTTTTTCTGATGGGTGAATTTTATCATTTCCAACCGTAAGAGTTAGATCCAGATTTCGGATATTTTTTATTTTATCTTTTGACCCAAAAACAATGAATTGGATTTTACTCGCGTTTTTTTACTCGCAACACTCAAGCATGACTAATGGTTCCGCGTTAGAGCGAATGAGCCTCACTCGGTTGGCATCTCGTGTACAGTGCAGTAGTGTCATCGCATCTGGGCCTGACTGATTGCTTAGAGGCAATTACTGGTTGCCAGTAGTTATACAGACCTCGAATCCTACTCGATTAGCGTCACTGTCCTGTTGGTACTCTTCTCTCAGTGCCATTACTCCTTGACGTGTTTCCTGGCTATAATCTGCCTGCTTTAGCAAGCTCATGTATATCATTAGTACACAATAAAATAGGCTTTGAAGAAGAAGTAAATTAACAACTGATAACCTATCCGATTAGCATAGCACCGCAATTAACAACACATAGGACATGAGACCAAAACATCAGTACAAATGCACTCACCTCTCATATATCTTCTCGGCTCTGAACACTCTTGAATAGAAAAAAGTTTATTTCCAATATAGATGGTACAAAAGTACCATCATTGGTATTTAAAATATCTTAAAGTTAATACACTTATATGATACACACACATGACTATTGTAATACCCATGTCACTAATCGAAAAGAAATTATTGAGGGCAATGTACTCCTAATATTGCTTAATCTACATTTGATGATACATGTAATGCTAATTGTAAAAGACAACACAATTTCATGGACGATTCATTTTCATTGTGGGGTGAAAATACTTTTGACAGTTTACATGTACATGACATAAAACTTCGAAATTCTTGACGTCGGGAAATATTATTTGAATTGCTTGTTTCAGCAGATGTTCAAAAATGGCATTTCAAGGAAGCACGAAAAAAATACATGTATATGTATAAGCACGAGTACCAAGAAAATTAAAAGTTTTGTATTTCTAATTAAAAATTTTTAACATAATGGTCGTTAGTTGATAAGCATTTTATTTAAATATAAATCGATGATCACGCAACAAATTTACAGTTTTTTTACGTGAATGCTTTACAATAATAATGAGATGACGAGTTAGGTAATGTTACAAGTTGCGAGTGAACAGAAAAAATACCATTATCTCTAGTTAAAATGCTAGTTGTCAGTTTAGGACACACATATGTGCATACATATATATATATATATATATGTAAATATTTACACAAATACATGCACATACATACCTACGCACATACATACCTACGCACATACATACACCTAACACACACAAATACATATCTATGTATCGAGGCAATCACAATACATATGCGTCCTACAAAAATGCTGTGCGATGTACTGATATATAGGATTATGAGCAAAGGAGGTTCGTGACAACTTTTTCAGTACGTGTTGCTGCGTACAATTTCCAATGAAATACTGGAACGATGTTTAATTAAATATTGCAACGTAAAGGTCATTGTTGATAAGCGTCTTATTTATCATATGTGGGTGATCGCGCAACAATTGCATTTATCTATTTATCTTTAGGAATGCTTTACAATAATGAAGTGAAATGATGTATTACGTAGTGACACATACGCCCAAATACGCACACATAGCGTGTACTCGTACACATATATACGAGTAAGCATGTGCGCAAATATCAGCGTAAACAAGTCAGTATAAACCAGCATTCCAATCGAGGGACTCGGAAAAAATAATTTTTATTACGGCATGAATTTTATGAAATTTCCGAACTAAAAATAGTGGCACAAAACAATCTACCTGAGTCAGATACATGAAAACGATTGTTCTACAACGGTTCCCAGGTACAGAGTATTCCCAGAAATACGTGAGGCTTAGGTGCGGTTGTTATAGTATACTCTAGAGCGTAAGAGATGATATGATAATTTTCACTACACTAGCCTAACAAGAGCATTTTTGGGCGTGAATAAGAAAGAAAACATGAATGCCCTATAAGGGTTTCATTTTAGAAAAAAATCACATTATCTTTGAAATATGGCGCAGAATGTCTGCAATTGATAAGCACACATAGGTACCATGACGGTCTAGTTTGATGCTTGAACAAAAACGGATAGGAAACACATAAAATGCATCCTGTGGCTGGTTTATTTACTTTAAATAGAGCTTGTTGATTCATGAAAGCAAAAAAGATACTGAACTTTGTGGGTTGAAAACATGACATTTCACATGTACCACACATTTAGGCTTTGGATTGCTTTACAATGATATAATGAAATGATGTGTTGGGTTGTATTAGAAGTTGGGAGGGAAAAAGGCTGGTATTTATAGTTTATATACTAGTTGCTAGTCAAGTGCACACAGGTGTATGTGCACATATACACACCCATATGCCATCATACACCCATATACGTACACGCATATACAAGTAAGCATGTTTGCAAATCCCAGCGTATAGGCGATCAAATCATAATACCTACGCATACTTCAAAACTGTTGTGTTATGTCTTGAATTATAAAACAATGAGCAAGAGAGAGTATTCAGCAATGGAGATACCGAGCAAATGAGGTTCGTCAATACGTGTTCAGTATGTTCTGTAACTAAGAATTATTGTTGAGACGCAAGATGACGAATTATTTTGGCTTTAAATTCTCTCGATCTTTGGGGGATTTTAATACTCAGGGGAAGTTTGTTCCACAGTAAGGCGCCTGATATTGACAGAGCCTTCTATGTGAGATGAACGATAGGTGACAAAGACATTATTGTTTCTGTCCGGCTTTTGGTTGGTTACAGTGGGCGGATGGAAACGCACTATCTCAGCATTGCTCTGAGGAAGATATAACGAGGAGAATACGTATTGGGCCCTCTGCATGAGGAGCCTTTCTTGAATAGGAATCCAGCCGAGTTTATTAAGGAGGGGGGTTACGTGATCACTTCTTTTGAAATTACCGTTGCATACCACCTTGGCTGCGGAAGATGATGACTAAGCAAGAGAAAAGCGGACTAAGAACAGTGAAACACAGGAGGATAGATAGAATGAATTAGTAGTATTTGGAAAAGTAGGAAGTACTTAGCCTTCATCTAATCTAGGAACACACTTGGCCGACATTCACTATTGACGATACCAAGCCTAGAGGGGAACTGGCTGAGGGTCCTCACGATTCACAGTGTTGCCACAAAGATGTCTCTAACTAGTAACTTACATTTTCACAATATTACACTGGTTAACCTCGGTTCCGAAGATTCCTGGACTGGCCGAACTCGTTGGCATTCTCAAAATAAAAACTAGATGCGTCTCCCATTCACACGTGTCTTTATTTTCCCTGCGCACTCTCATGGAATCGTTTTAGCACGTCATTGAAGGGGGTGGTACCTCGACTTAAAGAGACCACCACCCAAAACTTCACATTCTTACCTAACCTCCCTTACCTAACGTTGTAAAACAATCCTTTTCATGTTTCTGACTCAGGTAGACTCTTTTATGCTACTGTTATAACCATAAAAATATTATAAATTCGTGGTGTGATACAAAACATTTCTCCGAGCTCCTTGATTGGCATACAAGTTGATACGTGGGAGTGGAAATATAGTTCTGAATATCAACTTCGAAATCTTAGACGCAGAATTATTTTAATCCACCTGTTTTACTTTCATATATAATCCCTTATACCGCAAATCCCTGAGCTCGTATTTCAATGTAGGTATTCACTAAAAAGACTGTTTTCAACAATGCATCGTCTCTGAAATTATGTCTGCTTATCTAATTCTAGTTACATAAATTACCAAACCTAGATTAAGCAACACTAGGAATACATTCCCCTCAATCATTTGTTTCGACTAGTGAGATGGGTGTTACGATACCCATGCGTGTGTATCAACACTCAATCATTTGCTTCAAATAGTGACATTGGTATAATGATACTCGTGTTTGTACACAACTAAAGACCCTTACTGTAAAATATTTTAAAAACCAATGACGTGCTCATTGTATCATCTTTATTGTGTCACGTTGGTTGAGGTGCTATACTAATTGGATGGGCTACTATTTTATTATGTACTAATATAAACCTGCTATGCTTGAGTATGTATGTATGTGACACTTTCTTCCCCTCATTCACCAACCCATCCACTTCCCCACCCGCTCACTCACACGCTCATCCACTTACCAGATAATCACAGGAGAAGCTGTTTTTTCTGCAAAAAGTGTATCTAGTGTTCTACTGGTATTAAAATAGAGTCATCCTAAGCCAAAATGTGCTGAGTTATCCTCGCGCCTCGGGGAATAGAGTACCAGGAAAGATGCCTCGATGAAGTAACGCCAGGTGCTAAGACTAAAATCGAAATGTGATCGTTCATTTCTAAAGCTTGATGCTTTACCATTGCACCGTGGAAAAAAATAAAGGAATGTAAAAGTGAGACGTTCAAGCAAATTTTTTATGCATTTGTTCTGCTTAATTAGGGGAGGAGACAAATGTAAAACTCATTACTGAAATGTGAAAGAGGATATATATAAGTGGTTTGCTTTCTGCATATTCGAATTATTAATAAAAGTGCCAAGATACACGTCTTAAATCTCATTATTTATTTAGGAAAGTCATTGAATAAAAATTT
>JACJUY010003008.1:49295-71486 GCA_014220935.1 Platorchestia sp. MABIK | reverse complement strand
TTCAATGACTTTCCTAAATAAATAATGAGATTTAAGACGTGTATCTTGGCACTTTTATTTATAATTTGAAATGTGAAACTCATGCTTTAATCAAACAATTTAAACAATTTAAACAATTTAAACAATTTATTTACCACAAGTGTTACAGAGGTAGAATGTTTCTTAAGTCTAGTACAATGGTCAAATTTGCGTATAGCTAACTGTGGGCCCGAACAAGTTCAGTCCCTCATAAAATTAATGTAATTTTATTCGTATCTATTTTTTCGCTCATTCATTCTTTTTAGCCAAGGCCTTCGACGAATTTTGAAATATCTCATCCCTGCTACTAATAAATTTCTTGATTATTTAATTGACAGAAAAAAGGAAACCTTCCATCTTTGATGCCATTTCAGGCAGAGTGTCATGAGCTTCGACATCGCTCTATTTTAGTCCATAAAATAATATGGTACGTATGTATGGGTGCATAATTGCAAATTGTGGCTTCTCAGGATAGACGGTAAAGCATAAAATAAGAAATAGGTCTAAGCAACTGATGTTAAAGAATCAAGCAGCCTTAGACTTATTTATTTTTCAATTAAATACACAGTTAGTTCATGTGAAGAATTCTTAAGGAATAATGTAACACGTAGAGTTTAGGTTCTCTTTTTTCTCAAATGCATTGGGAGAAACATTGGGCAAAAATTAAAACATGATTGAAAAATCAAGTTCAGTTTCTTGTTGCTCCGTTATTTATTGCGAGCATAAATAACAGATAAATATGACTCAATAATGTCTAAGTTATTGAATTCTTTTAGGAAATAACTGAAATTGAGACTGGTACATGTTCGAGTAAGCGCGATAAAATATTGAAAGCGTTAGTTGAAAAACTCACACGTGTTTGTTGGTTTCTTGCTTTTCTTAAAAGTTACCCCCAATTGATTAATAAACTTTACAGCATGTGTTGGTTTCCTGGCCAATGCTCGTAATATATTCGTTGCCATTTAACGTATTATGAAGATGTCTCTAGGCCTCAAACTAGAAGGCAATCCAAATTATATATTTGAAAGAAGATTCCAGAGGAGTGTGTGATGTCGAGCTCTCATGTCCTCTTCTTGCACTCAGCATGCGAAGGTTTGATCAAGAGGCTCTACTTGAAAGTCGTCTCCTACCGTAATTGCCTGACCCGAAAGCGACGCTCGATTGTTGTCTGTTTATCGAATGAAAAGCAGGTCGATCCAAATTTTGGCATCTGACGAGACTGGTTTCAAATTAATCTAAAACACGAATATCAGACATGCGTCTAACAGTTAGAAATATATCATTTATTAGAATTGGGTTGCAGGGGTGAATGGTCGATCAACTTTAGGAGATTTTCTGTTAAATAGTATAATTGAGACGTAAATTACTAGGTCAGCATGTCATCACGATTGCACTATATTCTCTTGAATGTCGTGTAGTATTTTTCCTTTTTTTCCAACAACTTCAAGGACTGAAGTCGAAAACGTTTGCAATCCACTCGGTTTATTTTTCAGGTTGTTTATGCACGCAATTACATCGGAAGAGTTGGTAGGCGTAAAGAAAAAAGAGTTGTGTTCATGAATATGATCCATGTACTCCAAGTGATCAGTAGGTTCACTTGGAATACTATCAGCTATATTTTTACTTATGCTTACGAAGAAATTGTTAAATAGATTAGCAATATCTTTCTCCTTGTAGTATTTTACATTATCTTGAACAACATATTCAATCGGTTTCTTATCGACATTATTCGGTTTGTAGCAAGAATTAAGCAGGCTCCAAGTTTTTTTAATTTCAGTTTTAAATCAAGTAAATTTGTGCGTAAAGTAGTTTTTTCGATGTCCTTATCTGGTTTGTCACATAGTTCCTGAATATGTCGATACATTTCTCTAGATATTCGTCCTTCGTAAAGAAGGGCTAGGTACGTTTGACGTTTCTTTATATTCATCACGATTTCTTCAGTAATCCAGGGCTTTTGCCTATTTTTCTGTGTAATCGTGCGAGTTACAATTGGACAACACTGACGACAACATACTTCAACGATTTTGTACAGCCAACTTCCTGTATGGAAGTTTAACATCTTTATTGCTAACTTCATCATTTCAATTGAGTTGTTAAAATAGATCCTCAGCTTTTTAGCCTAAGGAGAAGGAGTGAGTGGGTAAAGTAGAACTCAGTGAGTATATAGAAGAATTCTCACTCAAACCTCTTCTACTCGACTTCTCCGTTTCCTATTTCCATCAGAGGAGTCACACAGATCCTGGTGAAAATGTCGCGTGGGTCAGACTGGGATTGAACCATGGTCTTCATTGTTTACATTAGGACGCTTAACCCTAGGATCTCCAAAGAAGTCGATAATTCTGGAAGAGTTTGGCCGAGACCTGTAATACAACAAACTTTTTGTATCTGTGCTAGCAGGAAGGCAGTCAAAATATAGAATTTAAAGCTTAAATTGAAAAAAACCTCACAGGAAAACACAGAATTGTAGTACAGGGTTCTTCTTTCAAACGTAACTCTCCGGGGTTTTGGCGGCAGGTCACTTTAGAGGAGCACGCTCATTACTGGGAGTAGGGGAGTGGCTGGGAGCATAAGCTGCAAGAATGGCTCCAAGACCCCAGAGGCTTGGGAAACAGGCGTGCGCAAGCGGCATCAAAACGCAGGGTCTGCCATCTTATTAACGGTTCGAGCAAATTTTTGTTTCTTCTGGTATTCTAAAATGAAATACTGTTTCCTACTATTCTTTGACTACAATAAGTCCATAATTAAAATCGAAGATGAAATGAGAAGTGCAATTGAAGCGGATTGCCAATCATTTCTGATATAACCGCGCTGCCAGTTGCAGAGTGGCGGTATTGGAGAAGGGGACATTTGATGCCTTCGGAAAGCCTCCTAACAGAAACATCGATTGTGTTCTTTGAAAGTCACGAATACCGGAGTTCTGATGGCATTACTATCTTGTGAAAAGAATATTTCGCGCTCAGCGCTTTATGGAAATATTCTGTGTACTTACGACCTTGCGACATCTTGACATGAGATTGTGTGAACACATTGAGCCGGCTATGGTGTTTTTACTGTTTATGATCAGAGGAAGTTTTTTCAAGTTTATAAATATCATCCCAAATTTTATTAATAGTGTTTTTGGAAAGTGGCGAAAATTCCGCAAAATGGATTATTTTAGTCACCCCTTTTCATTGAAGGGAAATTCATCATACAAATATTTATTGACGAATTTTTTTTTTGAAATTTGAGGATCATCTGAGATTCAAAATTTCTTTGAGCTTTATATCGAATGCCTTGGGCTAGGATTGACTAAGAGGTAAAGAAGAAACATTTTCCAGCTTCACTTTTTCATTAGACTCTTGATGTATTTCACCAAGTAACAAAGCTTAAAACTACTCACACAGTCCACAAATTGTTATAAAACATTTTTCGATGCAATTTTCGAAATTTTATGACATTGTCAGATAAATGCAGCAATTTTTAAAAGAAATAAATAGTAATCTTGGCAATCTGTTTCCATTCAAAGTGATTGAATGGAGTTCTTTCTTTTTGATTGTGCCAGGCACTTGACAATAATTTACTCAATTAATAAAAGTTTTACGTATGTCGAAGAAATCAAATTGGACTTATGTTGATTGAAATTTTGATGGTTAACTCATTATTAAAGCCTACGTAATTTAAAACGGTGAAATGTGACTTGAATTCGAAATTTCATAGCCACACATAGTGAGCGTAAATGCTGCACAAAACATATATTTATGATGAAATTGTCCATTCACGGTACACTTGATTTCATGAAACACAAAAATTCCACAGTAACATCGCTGCTTAACCTAAAAAGACGGCAATTTTAGACACATCATAAAATTTTTGTAGCAACAGAACATTCAAGGACGTCAAACATTTACTACAAAACGAAGTTTGATGAACAAAGACAAACATCCAAGTAAACACACATCATCTTGCGATTAGTAATTATTAACGTTAGGAAAGCAGGGAATGGTATGCAGTATCCGTAAGAACAACCCATTTGAAACTGTGATAAAATTAAACAGGTTATACGTCAGGGTAATTGTATCGGGGTTCAATCCTCGTTAAGAATGTTGCATTCTAAAACACCGGCAAGACAAAGAGGTATTTTCAAACATTTCCCATCGTATTTACATGCTGACATGAGCTGAACATACATACAGATTCCAGTAGTCAATCCTGTATTTTAGAGAAGGCCGAGGAAGCATGTAAATGCAGGATTGAGAACAGCACCTTGTATTAAGCTTTAAAGTAATTTGCTGCCTTTCAATAAGCTGAGTTCAGGTGGAGTTAAAGCTTGAGAGCTCTCTTCTCAAGAAATGCATTCGGAGTCGTACGTTCAACTCACGCTCTGTTTCTTCACTTTAAGATAAGTAAGAATACTATAACTCTGCAAAATTTTTTTGTACTTCTCGCTGATGTTGATGATAACGGAGGGCACGTTCACACGCTACTCTGATACATCAAAACTTAAATGCTCACTCGTTTTATTTGAAGATGTTTTTTCCAATCAAGCCTGATACATATCATCTTGAACGTTTTTCAAATGCCTTATGACTAACGTCAGGACGCAATGACGGTTACGCCTGGTAAATTCAAGGGTTCGGCTAGCAGCAAGGAAAATCCGTATTGTCGAATCACAGAACGACCATCGTTGACAATCATAAACTATGGCGTTTGTGACAACTACTGGTGTATTCAACGTATTTAACACACGACAGCTTCTGACGTTGAACGTAATCAGTCTCAGCTCTACAGTCTCCTTTGATGCTGCTGCCAGAGGTGCGGCAATGTTTACAGCGAGGAGGCTTCAAGTAAACTGGTGCGATGAACTTCAAAGCCTGAGGCCGGATTTTTTAAGCAATTAATATCGTCGTAGCGACTTAGAGGAATATAAATTGCTAGCTGTTCAGCTACGGCAAAATGAATTGTTTGATAATCATACCTCTGATCTATTTTCTTACTAACACATGTAGAATAACAAGCATGGACCGGCAGTATACTTGCGTTTTGCAAGGTAGCACACTTGTTCAACCTAAAGACCAGGGGGTGTATTTTAAAACAATTTACGTGGTCGTAGAGGTTTAATACGTAGCGATGGTTCCGTTGAATTGTCTACGCTACGTGCTGATTTATTGAGCCAAACTCTTTAAATTTGAGATTTTTTCATGTAAAAGTTTTCTATTGAGTATCTGTCAATCATGGATGGTTGACAGACGTACATTTTATTTTAAAAAGCCAAACTTTTGGATTTTTAATGGAAAAAACAATAAGTAGCACAATAAAGCCGTCTGCAGAACTTTACTGCCTACAGTGCAAACTCGATGACGCTAATTGTTTAAAACTAGTAATTTAGATGCGGCTATTCATTCAAATAGTGATTTAGTGGCGGAAATTCAAATATTTTAAATTATCGTCAGGGCACAGCCAGCAATTAGAGTTCACCATTCGACTTGGCTACCTTACGTCATCGTTTCCGAGTTAAATTATTAAATTTTCAGCATTTTTTCAAACAAAATTCAAGCACACAGCACACAACAAACTTAAAGGGTTGCCAGAGGTTGTAATTTTAGCAACAACCAAGGAAAAAGAGCATAATTGAGCAGAAAATCAGTACGTAAGGTAGTCAAGTCGAAGGGTGAATTTTTACTGACTGCTCTACCGCTACGACAATGTTAAATATTTGAAAATATTATCTATCTGCATACCAGATCTATTCCCTCCACCAAGGACGGTATAGCCAAGCAACGAGGACCAGTTTCATCCCCCCATAACACCTTCCCCACGTTTTGGGCAATATGTAGCACCGGTTAACATGAATGACATTTCATCTGTTTCGATATTTCTTCACTGTGATCATACAAGGTGAAATGTTATCGTCAGTGTTTTTATATTTCTTGAGGAGGGTAAAAATGTATTCGATCAGTAAAGTTGATTTCCCACTTCTGCTTCTTACAACCTAACCAAATAAACCGTGAACAACCGCGGAAACGCGGTGAACATGTTAATCAAAATAACCCATGGTCGCTCACAGCCACACACCTACGTCTTCTGGGCCTCTTTCCCACAGCAAGACCGGAAAGCACGATGATGGTTTACCCCGACCTCTTTATGATAACTTGAAAATTTTAAATCTCCAATCACCCATCGTAATTAACAAAGCTGAGTAGCTCCCGAGGGCCGAGAACCCCCGACGTCGCTCATTTGAGTTCGTCGCAGTCAGGCACTCCTATCGCTCTCCACTCATCTCTTACTATTACGCATCTTACGCTAGCGTAATACTTCGATCGCATTATGCCGTGACAACTCCATTCAACTGTCCAGTCTTCAGCCTACCTCTATAATTTCTTCCCAGCACATCTGACTTCATGACTTTCTTCACCAGCAGTTCTTCCTTCATTCTCTTCAAATGATCGAATGACTTCAACACACAGCAGTCGGCTCTTCCTGCCAGCTCTCTCCTCACTTTGTCACACTCCTCACCTCGCCATACTCCTCACCTCGCCATACTCCTCACCTCGTCACACTCCTCACCTCGTCACACTCCTCACCTTGTCACACTCCTCACCTCGCCATACCCCTCACCTCGTCATACCCCTTACCTCGCCATACTCCTAACCTCGTCACACTCCTCACCTCGCCATACCCCACACCGCCACACCAGCCATGCTCCTAAGACACTTCACCTCGAGGACATTCAACCAATTCCTGTCAGCCACTTCTGAGGCTCACGTCTCAGATCTACAGTATAGTAAGCTGTCAGCACGATTATACTTTCACATTATAAGTTGTTTATGATTTTTTTGCAAATTTAAAGGGCTGTAGCATTTATATTACACTATTTTACGTTGTAAATTCAGAAATGAGTAAAAAATATGGAGAAATTTTTAATTTTAATTTATTTTAATATAAAACTGTGAATTGATGATTAAATATTTCATTTGTTTGAGAGATTGAACGTTTGCTTGGATGTTTCGGTTGAAGCTAGTAGTCGCAGCTTCGTAAAAAGTATTCACTAGTCTTCAATTCTAGATAGCTAGTGTTGATGGGAAGTGGAATCGATATCTTCCCAAACTTCACAGGGGCCGAAAGAACTGATCATAATTGTTTTTTTCCATTGTAATCCAACTGTTGCGATCCATTGATCCTGGAAGTTGGTTATAATTTTGATTGACATAGGCTTCTCCTGTGACTCTAGTCAATAAAAATCTCAGTTCTCGTTTAAGTATAACGATTTTATCAAAAGTTCTACATTCAACTAGCGTATAAGTACTACAGTAATAAATGGAAGTTATTTATGAAACTGAATGCACATTTAACTACTGTAAATTCATTTGGCGTTTGTTAGAAACTGAAAAATACGTCGCGTTCCGTTTGTTTGCTCTAACGGCTTCCAAGTGATTTATGTAAGATGAAAAACCAAATCTTCCCGCCAAAAAATATGCACAAAGTTGATTTTTCCTTCCCTACTTCAATTATTTATCACAGTCCATTTAGTCTGTAAAATTGAAGTGTCCGTTCTCTCATTCTGATCTTCAACTCCATCATAAAATTTTGTAGATTTTTCATTGGACTCCAATAGAGACAGACAAGTTATGTGATGAAAAATGGGAGGCCAGCTGAGAAGATAGACCATAAACTCTCCGAAAAATTTTAGAGATATTTTTTGAGGATATTTGTCATGGTGTGTTGGGAGGCGTTGACTGGAAGAATAATTGTCCTACCTTCAGCAACATGTCACACTTCTGAGATTTTTTACGTTTCTTCCTAGTTTTGATCGCAAGAGGCTATTTCTTTCGGAGCACGCGTCTTTGGATCGTTGCTGACGTCAAGTTATTTTTCCTAGTTGTTGGAGCTTATAAATTCGATTATCTTTTTGAAGCTTATCAAATTGTGAGACTGTTTCCAATGCTTTCTATGTTCTTTGCATTTGTGACACATTTTTCACAGCATGGTTTCAGCATGAAGATACTGTCCTTATTCCGCAGGCAATAAGTTATTTGTTTCTGAAATACAACTCATGGCCTTACACAAAATTTGCCTTTTTAGAAAGTACAATCCTATGTTCATCGGCTTTTATATACAGATATATCACATTTTTATGTAAAAATTACTAGTAAAAACACATTTTTATTCAGCACATTTTTGAGCTGAGTAAGGGAAAAACATTTCATTCGCAAATGAGCCTTGTATGAAGCGCAGACGTTACACTTCTATTGATCCAGATGCGTGAGCTCGACGATGTTAAGCTAGATTTAATATTTATTTGTACCATGAAAAACTCACAGTGTTCATAGCAATATTCGTAGTTTGGTACGACACTTAGCCAAGCAACTGCTGACAGGGTTTATTTAGGCTAGGAATATGAATATTGACACTGACAAGTTAAAGGGGAGGTCACAATACGCTATGTCCTTTCCTTGAAATTGTCATTGATACATAAAACATAATTCTCCGCTTTTTAAAAATAGAATCTCGATAAAAATCTGTGGTAGATGCAGCACCGAAGAATATAATCTAATTTCAATACGACACAAGTCCAGCTTGTATTTCTACTGATAACTTTTAATGTTTTATACGATCGTTGAAGCACTCCCAAGGCTATTGGTTACCTATCACAAATTGGTGGAAGCCTTGCCGCTGCTGCTCCGACCGCCGCCTTTGGAGAGGGTCTTCCCGAGTGACTTTATTGCGTTTTTCAGCAAGGATACAAAGACGCCGCGAATGTCTTTACTGAAGAGGAAGTACAGCAGGAAACTGAGGCCGTAGTTCAAGAACTCCAGGTTGTTAGCTATGGCTCGAAATATTTGAAAGCCCAAGTTATTTCTGTGCGAGTCTCTGTACGTGATGATGGAGAGGATGGCGGACGGTATGTTCGTGATGAAGAAAGTGACGATGATGGACACGAGCAGCAGCACGAGGCGGCGCTCGCGGTCGTGGCGACGTTCACCTTTGCGTATTGCAGAGGAGGACATCTGGTGGCCGCGAACTGCAACCAATGAAAAAAAGTAATTAATATTCTCCATTGAATGCTAGTTTTGTGGGGTTCATGATGCGTTTCACGTAGTGACTTTTCATGACTAATTGTATAATTACTGGAGCTTACAAAATACGGTTTGGGGCTCCAGATTCTTATTTGGATTTTATTTCGAAAAACCAATTGTCATCGAACTTGTTTCGAATAAAAAATTAATGTCTTCTTGCTTTAAGTGGAGTGAGTCCTGTAAAATAATAAAAAATAATTCATTGTTTTTTTTAAACGAAATGTGCCAATCGTTCAGCGCAGTCACTCGGTTAATCAACTGTAATCACAAAATACGATAAAATCTAATCTAGAGGAATCCAGTGTTTTCGTTTACGGAGTATCGAAACACAACAAACAAAGGGACCAAAAACGCGCTACATGAGAAGCAATTTTGTGATGTGGTACGAAACTTTCAGATTGAGTTGACAAGACCTTATTTTATCAACCGTTAAATCAGAGAAAACGAGGCGAGCAAATGTCTTACCTGAGCGATCTACCACGAGGCTCTCCTCATTTTCAGCCTGGACTGCTTCGATGAGGTACATTGTCTGGCCTTGAGATTCTTCGAGGCATTTGAATTGCGCGCAGTCATCCATCTTCGTCTCAAGTCGCACTGCGTCGCATTTAAGCGGCTCTTGTAAATCCTGACAAATGGAAGGACAAGCAGAAGAGCTCGGGGGACTAGTGACATGCTCCTGTGAATAGGAAGTTAAGTGAATGGTTGAGATGTTTGGGGTTTCTGAAGAGTAAATACCTCCTACTTCATCTTCTGTCGGTTGACAGACTGTGGAGAGATATGATGTGCCAATATTTTGGAGAGATTGGAGTGGTAATTCCTCTTCCGGATCTTCACTCAACGAATTAACTTGGTTTAACTGCGATGGTGGAGCTTCCATCACGTGATGCTGGTTAAGGGATGAGTGCGCTTCAACAGCATCCAAGTCGGTTTCTAGAAGTCCGGACGGCTTTCTGCAGCAATCGAAGATATACTGGTTGTCTTTGGGACCGGCAAGATTGTGATCAGCGACAGTGTCTCTAACTAGCTTATCAGGACGTCTGCGATCATTAGCTTCCTCATTTTCATCACGGAATGCGCTGCCATTTTCTTGATTCTTTTCATTATATAAGCTTCCATTACGACGGCTGTGATCTTTCGATACGTGCTGCAAATGTTTTTGAGGAGTCACGTCGTACTGAACACTCGTATGCTGCACAGGAGCATCGTGATGTGGCGCTGCTTGGCTTACTTCGTTGGCCGAGATGGACGGGTGGCCTGATATTTCCGAGCATCCAATGCCGTGCGACATTAATTTTCTCCTTGCGCTGATTTTTTTGAACTCGATGATGATGCGTGAATTGAGGTACGCCAACATCAAAGCTGGAGCCAGTCTGTAAAATAAATATTCAGGGGTAATTGAAACTCCAGTTTTCATAGCTTCAGTTTTGCTGATATTGAAAGAAGTTTTGATTGATGCAGTTTAAATGATCTGCAAGCCACAAATTATAAAAAATCTAACATTTTTAGTAAAAAGCTAATCAGTAAAACTATGCAGCACATGGAAAATATCACAGAGATAATCAGAATAACTGAAAGTGTAATTTTAGGAAATGAATGCATGTGAAACTAATTTACTCAAAACCCTAATTTTTCAAGAGTTACTTTTTACCAACCCGTTCATACCACAAAAGCAGATGAAATAAATATTTCTACGATGGCAAATTTGTGACTTCAATTCTCAAGTTTATTATTTTTTCCAACCAATTTGATTGTGAACAAATTTTAAGTATCTGGCAACCCTTCAAGGTTGCCAAATGTGAAGTGTTTTTAATATTTAATTTGACCTGGAAGTATCCCAAATAAAAGGATTTAGGCCAGATCGCATACAATTACTGTTTTTTAGGCTAATGGAAGCTGTACAAACTCTGATTTGCATGAGACTAAAACAGGGGTTTTAGAATATTTTAATTCTAATCACGCGTACACACAGCATCCTGTACGATAGCCTTGTCGCTGACGCCCTAACACAATGGCAGTTACCTCAGATCGAGCAGTCACACTTATTTTAAAAGCTTGGATCGGAGGGGGGGGTCGTGGATTTTCTTTTCTTCCTTTTCCCTATCGGAAGAAACACCAGGCTCGCAATGCAGGACTTTAAACCCAAAAACCTCACTCACGAATTGCCAGCGCTCTCAGCCATTAGGCCAGTGTAGCCATTAACCATACCCTATATATAGAACATGCACGCTTTATTACGCTGCGTGCTGCCAATTTGACTGAATAGAACTCACCCTGCTAGATTTACCGACGATCTCGAAAAAAGACTGAAACTCAGGCCCGCGGTCTTGTTTCGCGAGCGTAACGACTGAGCTGCCTTGTCCCAACACCGAGGTGATGGCTTAATTACGAGTCGGTCTAACCTCAATAACGATCAGAGCCTCAGTCTCTTAGATCGCAGGGGATTTCCCCCACCCACGCTTCCCTCCTCCCTCGTGCGCAACAGTCTCCCTCGTGCGCAACAACGACTGCGCAACAGTCGCTGTTGCTCTTTTGATAACTCAGTGTCAAATTGGATGAAGATGTTGAAGCCTCCTAAAATGATTTACCTCTGAAGTACAACGCGGAGCTCATACACTCTTCATAAGTTTCGTTTACATTGCATCGAGGATCTATGGTTCAAGGTTGTTCAAATTTATTTAGAGGATTGCTCGAGGAAAGTAGAAAAGCATTTAATTAGGGGCTGACAAAAAAAAGACAGCTGATTTGACACCAGTCGTTTTTTTGCAATGAATTTTACGTGACTGGTAAAATTTGATCTTTATTTCGACGGCACAGGACATGAGGACCACCTGAAAAAGAGCCACTTCACTCGTTTTTGTAGCCATTTTCTGTTTTATTCTATTTTATTCTGTTCTTCATTCAATGATATTCTGTTCTTTTCTTAGCGCACCACCTCAAACATGTCATTCCTAAAAGCTTAGTGTCGAATATTAGTGAAAATAACAATATACTTGGACATTTTCCCTTGACAAAGAGGACAACCTTCGCTCTCAGACTATGCCAGTAATAGCGTCCTGCATCGACGTTCATCCATCATCTCAGTAATGGGATCCGACAGCACATTACTCGGCAGAACATTGCGCGTGGCCCGTGTTGTTAAGGAATAATAATCAACAGTTTTAAAACGAGATAGTTACATTACACAGAGCAGGGTAATGAAACAATGAGTAGAACAATCAGCTCACACAAGTAAGAAGCCACTTAGGACAAGTTCTGACACGAGTGATGCTGAAGTTCCAAGTACATTCGTACTGAAGTTCCAAGTACATTCGTACTGAAGTTCCAAGTACATTCGTACTGAAGTTCCAAGTACATTCGTACTGAAGTTCCAAGTACATTCGTACATTGAAACTGCACGTCAATGAAGGAGCTCTTACTAACCTTCGCAACTCTACGGATTTAGCATCGAATATTTCAGTAACGCTGAGGACAACATGTATTGTAACTCTACGGATTTAGCATTAAATATTTCAGTTACTCGATGATCACAATCGTAACTCTACGGATTTAGCATCGAATATTTCAGTAACTCGGCAATCACATTTTAACTCTACGAATTTAGCTTGACAGTTTTAAAACGAGATGGTTGCATTACACCATCCAATTTCAACTTAGCCCGCATCTGGCACTCCCACTCGCTCTCTGTTTCAGTTCCAAAAGTTTGTTATTTGTACAGCGAAGATGTTGGCGATAAAGGTAACCTACGTCCGTCTTGTGCATAAGAACTGTTTTGAAATCAAATTGTTTTTAAATGAAAAATAACAGTCATCGTCAATAGCTTCTTCTTCATTTTGACTATCGTAGAATGTAAACTTTCGGAAACTCTGTGTGATTTTGTCAACCTAAAATACACGCCATCGAGTCCACGAGTAAAATATGTCACTTTTTGATATCCCGGCAAGTAAAAAATAGTGATTGTTCGGTATTCATCTCCTGAACATTGAATAAAAATGATAAGCCGAGAGGCGTTCGTATAGAACGCCTTGGTATAGAACATTTGGCGTTCGTTAAGTTCTATACCAAGACGGGCTAACCATGCAAGAATTAGCCACCAACTTTGAGCTGATTGTGGTAACTTCATTTTGTCCTCCCCGTAGCACGAGAGATCATATCTCCCAGGCCAGGTCTCGCGTTTTCACAAGAGGCTGTGCAGCCACTCAGGTGACAATGACAAACAGGGAAAACCTGAAGAGGTTAGAAGGAGAACTCTATTTGATGAGCTGCACATCGCTCACTAAGTTCATCTCCTCAAATTAAGAACCCACAAAACCATTTGAGAGACTATTATTGTATTGAGCGATCAATAGAGATGCTTCCTTTAAATTAAGTTCGCTGCAGTCTCACCTTCAAACTTTTGCAGTATTATAGGTCACCAAAGTCAGTAAACGGAACCCTAGTATCGAAGGACTACACTAACTCTTAGGGTCCTCTCAATATAAATATCATCGCCCGTTAATCTTAATTAGTATGCCGGATTAAAATATAGGCTTTTAGATTGAAAATATTTCACCTTGTTTAAGCAGAGGACATTCAAAATGGCGAAGTGTTTGCGAAGCATTGGTTTCTCCGCTCGAGAGCTGTATGCCAAGACATTTTGTCAATGTTATTCAAATCCATTCTTCCTAAGAATACCTACTTCCGCTCTCCAACTGTCAGTTTAAAATTGTATTCCCTTTAATTTTTCTTCATCGTTGTTTGGGAACCTCCGACCCAGACAAATTTTTCGAGTCCCAGTCCGTATTTCGGCACATGCGTTCGTGAAGTGTTCGAGAGGAAGTATTTAAAATAATGGCGAGGAAAACTTAAGCCTTCCTACGAGTCGCTACTGACTGAGTTAAATATAGCAAAATAAAGTAGCTGGAACCTAATTTAATTCCTAGAAAAGATTCAATATTTGCACATGTTCGCAATTTCTCATTTGAAAATTATTTCGAAAAATAAATACTCGGATACTCATGAGGTTAACTGACGCCGTATCTATTTTTAGAGTAACTTATGCCTTCAAAGTTTTCGAAATAGTAGTGAAATAAAAAGAATTATGTTTTATGCCATAATTATTGGTAAAAAAACATCGTGGGTGTTTTTTTAGCTCTGCGATGGAAAGCATTGTTTTGAAGAATTTTCCGCTGTGTTTCAAGCATGAATAATTTAGGAGCTCACACAAAGTTCAACGAAAATTGAATTTATACACGGAACCTATCAGTGCATCACTTGAAAATTCGCATGCTGCAGCTTTGACCCAGTCACTGAATGACATAGTAATGTGCGAACATAAGATATGGCCCAGCATAAGATGCGCGCGTTAAACGGGCACACATGCGAGTATTGCAGCCACATAGAAATCGTATACCTGTGATACCAATCCATCAAAAACCTCACGAATCCTTGGCAAGAAATGTATCTTCTATGTGTATCAAGCCGTGGCGAAATATAGGTATATCGTAAATGTGTACCAAACCGTGGCCAAATATTTGTCTTAAATATGTATCAAGCCGTGGAAAGAAATAAATCGTATTAAATATGCATCAAGCCGTGGCGAGACTATATCTTATTAAATAAACATCAAACCGGGGCGAGAAATATATCTGAAATATGTGTCAATCCTTTGCGAAATACATATCTTATTAAAAATGTATCAAAATTTACCTAGCACAGAGTTCGAGCAGACAGGCGTAGGCGATGAAGAGAGGAGAGTCCCGCACGTCCTTCCAGTCCTCGGGCAGATAGAGATCAGGGCTACCGTCCACCGGCATCACCCGCTGGTGGCACACCATCATCGGGATGTAGATGATAAAGGCAACCACGAACGACATGGCTATGCGAACGGAGGCGACGTAGTGGCTGTAGAGGTTCCGATATTTTCGAGGGTAGCAAACTGCTACGAACCTGTCGATGCTGAGGCCCACTACGATGTACACGCTCGCTGCCATCAGCGCGTTCCCGATCGGGATCTGACGAGGAGAAAACATGGCTAAGATATCATTATTTTGAACAACCAAAAGTTTCGTAAACACCCTATGTAAAATGAGTGGTGGTTGCTGATAGGAATCTGACGAGGAGAAAACATGGCCAAGGCATCATTATTTTGTTCAAACAAACGTTTGAATAAAACGATTTGCTTTGAACGTTTTTTTTTCTGACAGAGAATTTCTCCTAGATTCAATACTGAGGAAAGAATTGCTCAGCACAATTTGAAGGTAACATTTCCCCATGTGAACGCTCCTCACAATGAAGGGAAGAACCAGCTCCACCACAGAGGCCGGCCATAAATATAAAGCTGGCAACGAGCTCAGCAGTGTCAGCGGCGGTCCCTGAAGGTGTAGCATCGGATTGTGTTTCCATGGGATTGGAACAAAGTTAAAAATAACTATCTAAAACTAGCACTGACAGGCTTGTCGCTTAGAAACAAGCAGGGAAAGTTTTCACTCTAGAGTAAGAGAACGTACAGTGAAGATACGAATATAGAACTAGTCTGGACTAATGTACTCTCATGGAGAGTTACTTTTTTCACTTTTTTACTAACTTCGTAGACCAACACTAAGGGTTTCAGAAAATGATTATTGCCTCGTATTGAATTGACGTCCCAGTCTAACCTTTTCGCTGCCTGCAAGCATGTTTTTCGCCGCCTAAGCGATTTAATCGCTTAAATCACTTAGGCGGCGAAAAACATGCATGCAGGTGGCGAAAAGTTAGACTGGGGTTTTGACGTTTCCAAACTTGCCTCCTGTGGGTTCTCAATGCGGGTATTCATCCAAGTTTGAGAGCTCAATTTTTATCGACGCCTGTGAACAATCAGTAAGCTGTGAGCGTGCTCGTTTATAAAGCTTTAGACTAACGTTTTGCTATACAGGTTCAGATTTTTCAAGAACTTCAAGTCATTGTAGCGGTACAGCTGAAAGCGTCCGTGATTTTATGTTTACTTGTGTACGCTATATGCTATGGCATGTAACTTAGCTTCGTACTGAAATTATTTCCACGCAAATGTCTTTCTACTACGGCTTAACGATTCTTATTTTAAACAAGATACTTTTTTCATACCAAACTCTGATTCCCCTCTGTTCACACATGTTAATCCCTTAACGCATGGAAAAAATGGTGGCAAATTGACAAGTTGTTAGCGAAAACTAGAAGAAAATTAAGCCCAGTGTTTATATTTGCTACGAGTTGATACCTGATAACTTTGTTCTGATAAGGAAAAGCAATAAATAAGAAGGGTAAAATATTCAAATTCTATGAACCTTGTGATACATCTAATTGGAGGAAATTAGGGGGATTAAATATTTTTTCCGTCAACTAAACAAAGAAGAAACGTCCCCCGCAGCGGAGCAAAACATCATTTCGTATTACATTAAATAGATTAACATCAAAACAAGTATGTGTTGAAAATTTCTATGCAGAATTTTCAGCCGATTTTACGGCCAATCTTATGCGTTCAAAAGCCTTATTGAACCAGGCAGTGCTCAAGACCTGTCTATTTCACACCCTTCTTCGATCTGGTGAGCGCTTGAGTTCCACGTATTGCCGGCAACAAACACAATATTGAATAAGATTTGAAAAATTGAGCAGGGCAATTAGCTCACACAAGTTAGAAGCAATGTAGGAAAAGTTCTGGCACGAGTGCTGTAATGAGAACAGAAGTCCCTAGAACATTCGTACACTGAAACTCCAGGTCGATGAAACTCCTGTTTACACTTGTAACTCTACGGATTTCGCTCCGAATATTTTAGTAACTCGACAAGGACAATTGGTACTCTACGGATTTAGCTTCGAATATTTCAGTAACTCGGCGCGCTGCCTCATTAGACTGAGAAATACGACTTGCAAACATATGAAGAACAGCTGTGCATGCAGCGGGTTAAATAAACCAGGAACTTATTCAACCTGACAGTCAGGGAATGTTATAATATAATGAAAAATACACGTTTGTAGGTTTTTCATCTCCAAAAATGTGTAGCAGTTATTAAACATACTTAGAGTTACAATGGATGACCAGAATCTATACACCAGATTATTAAGATATTCATTCATCACGAATATACCTCAAAAAACGAGTGAAATGAAATTTCTTTTCCTCTAAGTATATTATGTCGATGTATTTCTAAAAGTACTTATTAAGGTGTCCGCCTGGACTACCCTTGAAAGAGGTGGAGAGTTACCACGTTGTGCAATACCACAAGTGCAAAAACAGTTCAACACTCGATCGATGAATCTTTAATTTCGGAAGAATTTTGTTGTACACCGTGAACTTTGGGTGTCTTTACTATGATTGCAATGAGGAGCGCCCTCACTAGCGTATGCTGCAGTACATGAATGGCAACACAAAGCGAAGAGATAAGGGCCACTGATAAGCTAGTTTGCGAGGTGCGTGGGTGCATTATTGAGATAATTTACGCAGCGGGAGAGTCCAAGCTCCGAATACCTTGTAGGGCAAACATCAATTAATGATCCAACTACAAAAGTGAGTCCATGAAACTGAGCATAAGATTTACGGGTGTAAAGGTTGCTGTACTGACGATGATAATCAGTCTTAAAAAAGGGCAGCTGAGATGCTGCAGTTGAACATTCGATCTTAAGACGAAAATTCACTTCGGATTTGGTGAGACAGAGACTTAATTTCGGCACTAACACTTGAATTGGCAACTGTTTTGTTGCTGGGTTAGAATGGATAAATACCATACACTATTATAAAAGGAATGATGAAATTAACTTACAAAAAGATCTTTAAATATATTTAAAAATCTATCACAAAATTAAAACTGTGATTTAAATTGATTTTTTTTTCATAATGTTAATCTTGTCAAACAAAGTGATTTATTTATAAAGCTTGTTGATTCCATTAATCGGAAACGCGTTATTTAATATATCTTAAAAATGTACGCTTATTAATTGAACGTCCGCTTTATTTTACGACCTTCGAAAGGAAGTCCGCCAAAGTGATGGGCGAATCTATATTTCACTGGGCTTCAATCATCACCCCTTAATCTCATCACATTTTACAGGTATGTATGGAACTATGAAGTAATTGAGTTCTCCGTTGTCTTGAAAAACGTAAAATTTTTCTAAAATATTAATTGCTTCACATTGTGCACTGCACTAAATTCCTGCATCTTTTAATCTGAGCAAAGAACAATCATTTCCATTTTGCCCTCCTAGTATTCTGGAAACGAAATTTTCTAGGGCTCCTTTTTTGGCATGTCGGAAGTCACTTCAAACACGACAGAAGCTATCAGCGCTTCCAGACGAACCAATGTACGAATTAAAGCTGCCGGAAAATTCAGGATGAACCTCAGCGAGAATTTTTAATCTCATGTTCAGAGTTTCACGGAAAATGGTTTCGTGTCAGGCACTCAGCTGCGTGAACAACATGAACTTGTTGTTGAGGTGTTTTGAAAGTTGGAGCACTACGAAGTTACCATTGCAAGATTTATGAATTGTGAAATTGTGTACAGGGACGGCAAAGTGTGTGAACACACTGTCCCCATTAAGGAAAAAATCCTACTTCTCATCGAGGTAAACAAAATAGAAAACATCTTTCATAATGTTCAGAGAATTGGATGAAAAAAACTAAAAGATGATTATGAAACAAAAAACTAACGCACCATAGCGTCACTGAAAAACTACCAGTGAGATATGACCTACTTTTTTTAGCAGAAGTTTCTTGCATTTCGAGCACCAATAGATGCTGAAAAATCACTTGAGATAAACAATACATAAGTCATGAGCCTGGTAAAACAACCGAAGACAAGACCAACAATTTTATTATCAGGAAAGGTTTTTTAATTCTTTCAATTTAATGGTATTCTATAATTGTCCTAATACTTGTAGTTGTACGTATATTTTCAGAGTACTTGTTAAATTACCGTAATTCATGACATGTAGAATCATCTGCATTTTTTCAAAAAATTGTTTTGGAGAACTGGAACCTTTATTGAAGACTTGGGTTTTGCACCTGAGGATTCCCAGCACCGATTCTTCAACCTCACTTCTACATTTTTACAATAAAGTAATGAAAATTTTTCTTTATTTGTGTGGAACAAACTTTCTTGATTTTTGAAGTTAAAAATCATTGTGTCTTTGCAAATGAAATAAAATAAAAGAAAAGTTGATAATACAACTGTTTTTTCTACCTCAGGATATTGCCACGAGGATGATCATTAGTAAATAAAACATACTGTATTCGTTGCGATTGTAGGACTGGAAGGCTCTTGTATTTATAGAATAAAATGAACAGCCATATAATAAGTACCTCATTGTAAGAAAAAATTAAACGATAGGTAGAAAAGTTTCAAAAGTATATCTATCTTTAACAAATCGACCCGTGGAAAAGTTATGGCGGAGAGGCATTACCCCAATTTCATGATGGCAATGCTGAAAATCTCTGTCACTTAACAAGGAAAAGTTCTTATGAAGGAAGATGAGGGCGGCCTCTATATTTCAATCTACAGAAGTGGTTTGGTATTGCCGGCTTTTCCACCACCACATGTCCGCCAAAATGTCATAACCGGCGCGAAAGCAGGCCCGGCAAAACTAGAGCAATCGATTAGGGGTGTAAACTTCGGACGCAAAAAGTTGGGACTCCCTTTTTTGTGAGGGGCAGACTCCTCTCCTACGGTGACTACAGTCCTGATTTATGAGGGAAATTCAAGGCACCAAACTTACACCGGAATACGATTACTAAATTTGGGGAACTACGTTTTAACTGTGACGCTCGGGTTCGTCTAATGTCACTAGTGTACGGAAATGAATGTTCATCATTGAACGAAGTGTAGATTACTTTGAGTCATAGTTAAAATTCAAAAAACTGAATGTAGTTTTTGAGGGAAAGTAAGACAACGAGTTTGAGTGAAATACCCCTTTAAAAATTTGTTCAATTTATTTATATAGTATTATATACTACTCCATGAGTTACATTTTTTTGAAGAGATCACACTCAGGTTGTTGAAAGCTAAAATGCGCTAATAGATTTGCAAAAATTTCCCAAGGCTGAGCCTCAAAATATATTCCTGAGATTTGAATAGAAGGAAAAGAAGAAACAAAACAACAAGAAAATATTATAATCCAATTCTTTTTGGAATACATTTCCTCTGAAGCACTGCTGGAACACACCAACGGGAGATCAAGCGATGCTTTCATGTACATTTCTGGACGAATCTTTTTGGGAATACGCTACTCCAGTAGGGAACAAGACACAAATTGAGTTTCCTTTCACATGGCTCGTGTGGCCTTCGCCGCCCGCATGTGACTGGATTTTAAAGTCAAGTCTGTACGAGTTGAGTTACTCCAGCAGCGGCTGACTCGCTTTCGCAGGAGCGCGACTTTGTAGTTTAAAACATTTCTCTCAGAAAGATGTGAGGTCCCGAAGATGTATATTTTAGGCATTCCTTTTGCTGAAGTAGAATGGGTTTTTGGTTTGTTCCGAACCATATTTTTAGCTTCACTGCTTTCATTTTTTCAACATGTCTAACTGTTTTATCCAACTTTTATCTTGCTTTATAAATGTCTTTCCTAATTGTTTCCATGCGCATGAGGTATTGCGTGGGAAGACACCTTGTGCATAATTCCCCTGTTCCCTAAACTCCATCCTAAGTGATGCCTTCCTACTTCATGTCCTCGAAACCCCTTTGTTTGTATAGTTAGGAAGGCTAAAACTAACTTTTTGAATTTAATCTTATTCAATCTGAAATATTTCTTCACCACTAGCATGTGCTTTGTTACAAGTAGGGCATCAGAATTTACTCAATATCTACGATAGAACAACATGAGCATTGTAGCAAAATAAGGGAGGAGGCGTTAATGACAACTTATCAAGAGATACACAAGTTTTGCAGTGAACCAAGGTAAACAACTTCGTGTTGAACTGAGGGGAATAACGTAGTGTAAAACTAAACAAAGTAGCATTAAAAGAGTGTCCACCTACATTTTATGGATCAACTTAAATTTCACGTATCAACTTACATTTCACGTATCAACTTACATTTCACGTATCAACTTAAATTTCACGTATCAACTTAAATTTCACGTATCAACTTACATTTCACGTATCAACTTACATTTCACGTATCAACTTACATTTCACGTATCAACTTACATTTCACGTATCAACTTAAATTTCACGTATCAACTTACATTTCACGTATCAACGTACATTTCACGTATCAACTTACATTTCACATATCAACTTTCATTTCACGTATCAACTTAAATTTCACGTATCAACTTACATTTCACGTATCAACTTACATTTCACGTATCAACTTACATTTCACGTATCAACTTGAATTTCACGTATCAACTTACATTTCACGTATCAACTTACATTTCACGTATCAACTTACATTTCACGTATCAACTAACATTTCATGTACCAACTTACATTTCACGTTTCAACATACATTTCACGTACCAACTTACATTTCACGTTTCAACTTTTTTGAAAATAAAGGGTTTTGCTTTCTTCCAAGTTCCAGTGATACTTTGCCCTGCATTAACAAAGTAATTAATCGAATATCTGATATGCCGTCTCTATCGTGATGACGTACAGTACCACGTACAATAAGTTTTATTGTATTCTAATCAAAGATTTTCAATCAGTTTCCTGATACAGGTATTATGACGTCTTTCCTGCGTCTAGGGCAAGATGAAGTTCTAGTTGTCAAGATTTGCTTACGATCGATGCTCAATATTTGTTATGCTTCGAAACTAATCCCTGAATTGCATCGAAGCTCGTGTCTTTATTCTCAGATGTTGGTTCCCACGTTGGAGAAATGGAACAAAAGGGAATGGAATAAAATAAAACGATGGAAAATGAATTGGAATATAATGGAATGCAATAAAATAGAAAGGAATAAAATAGAGTAGAGCAAAAAAGAACAGGCAGAGCAGAGTAAAGCAGAGCAGAGTAAAGCAGAGCAGAGTAAAGCAGAGCAGAGCAGAGTAAAGCAGAGCAGAGCAGAGTAAAGCAGAGCATAGCAATGCAGAGCAGAGCAGGGCAAAGCAGATCAGAGCAGAGCAGAGAAGAGCAGAGCAGAGCAAAGCAGATCAGAGCAGAGCAGAGCAAAGCAGATCAGAGCAGAGCAAAGCA
>JACJUY010003008.1:7152-49208 GCA_014220935.1 Platorchestia sp. MABIK | reverse complement strand
GAGCAGAGCAGAGCAAAGTAGATCAGAGCAGAGCAGAGCAGAGCAAAGCAGAGCAGAGTAGAGCAAAGCAGAGCAGAGCAGATCAAAGCAGAGCAGTGCGGAGCAGCGCAAAGCAGATCAGAGCAGAGCAGAGCAAAGCAGAACAGATCAGAGCAGAGCAAAGCAGAACAGAGCGGAGCAGAGCAAAGCAAACCAGGACAGAGCAGAGCAGCGCAGATCAGAGCAGATCAGAGCAGAGCAAAGCAGAGCAGAGCAGATCAGAGCAGAGCAGAGCAGAACAGAGCAGAGCAAAGCTGCATAAAATACGGCTGCAGCACCGCGCCATAGTCTCGAGCAGTCACTCAAGTCCCCATAGTTGAGAGCATTAGTCTCATTAGAACAACCCACTTAAGATCCTCGACAACGAAAAGGTATGGAAAATTTGACCATAAGTGTTTATTCCAAAGAAACTTGCACTAGGGGCTGTAGAGTGATAAACTTTCTAGCGACTTATTGAATTTATAAAACTAATATCAGCTTCAATTTCAGATTTCAAAAAAGTTTTGTAGTTCGTGAGTCACACGTTATTGTTGAAAACTGCTCGCAAAATGTCAGCTTGCGATCAACATGTTCATAACAAGCACTATCTTCTCTTCATCATAACTTGTGCTTGAGGAACACAATTTGCATTCTAATTTCAAATTTGGTGTCAGCATATGGTAAATATTGTAGAGCGCACATTTGTGCGCTTATTTATTAATCTGAGCTACTAATGGATCTGCCACATTCCGCCCTACTTTTTCGCTGTCGAGGGTGTTAAAAAAGAACAGAACTCCTTATGGCTAAGTTTTCGTCGTAGATAGAGAGCAAACAAGCAAAGGGCGCCGGAATAAACGAATTCTAACCAAATTTTAGAACCATAGAGCATATTTTCAAGAGAAAGCACTAATCAGTGAAGACAGAATTTCTTGTTGGAAAATTTATTCGGTGACGTATAGTTATGGTGATGAAGTTTGGAAGGTATTGAACGAAGTGCCCATTCATGGGAAAGATGTTCATAAAAATGAATAAATACATCGACGTTTGACGTTGACCTACAGTACTTACTCGACTCTGTCAAATACCAATAATCGAATTTTACATTTTCATTCAATGTAGAGGAGCCAAGAAACTCTGCTCTAGAGCCGCAACTCGGTCTTTGAGGCGAGACAGTCAACTTAAACCATAAAGTGGGCTTACATAAATATTTTGCTTATCGTAAATCCAAAAATAAATAAAAGTGCAAGGAAACACGTATTCATTTTGGTTATTATTTGACTCATTTGATTTTTTTGTTCTTTTTCAGAGTTGATAGTGACCTAAGAGGTAAAACGTCCATTTTTACCCATTAAATTTCTTTAATAAGATAATGATTACCCTAAATACGTGGTCCTTGGCTTTATTTATCAAGTAATCGGGATTAAGTAAAAAAATTCACATTGTTTGATATTGATAGCATCTTGACAGCAGAAACGTCGAGGTACCTTAAGATTTACTAGTGCTCATGAGCTTTAAGGAACCTCGAATTAATTATCACTAGCGCATTTCCAAGCAGGCAAAGTAGATGAGGAGGCGCAGGCCGGACGGAGCCGTACAAGGTCGCGACACGTTCCTAATATTTGCCTCTTGAGGCGCAGCTGTAATCTAAACACACTCGCTGCTGCAGCGGCGCCGTCAGTCATAAGATGAAGGCTGGGGTACAAGGGATCTTCTAAGGGAAACAAAACCAAAGAAGCAAAGCTTAAAAACGGGAAGGTTTGACTTGCTAAAAAGACGTGCTGCTGCTCGTGAGTTCACTGATGCGCCACCTCATTTTTAAATTAGTCATTGAAATCGGACGATGCTTTTTTCATTCTCAAGTGAAATACCTTAAGATAATTCAGTATCTCATTAATATCTGCATATCAGAACTGTTATAGTTATCACGCAGACGATTATTCTAAAGTTTCAAAAAGAAAATCTATGTCTATGTTTTTTAAAGTGTAACCGAAATTTTTTTTGATAACATCAAGAACAGTTTTCGTGATGCTCAGTATTATTGTGAACATCGTCATGAGCAATAATTCAGATGACACAATTCGTGTTTACTTTTGGCATATCACCATGTATACATGGGACATCTAACATAGCTGGCAAGAGAAACATAAATGAATATTCCAATCTATTATGGATGATAAATCTTGAATTCAACATTAAAAAATTTACATTCGAAGAATGTTTCCAGTAATCTTAAGGATATTTTGCTGATACTGGTGAACTTTAATCTGAGCAAGGACAAAATTTTTTGATGGTTTCATGACAAGTTACAACCATAATTCAAAATCAATTATTCACAGGTAATTTCCAGACTGTTTGGCTGTAGCATTATATATGTTGATTATGAATGTGGTCAAAATAGCGTGTGAGATGAATATCTCTCTTCGTTAATCCAGCACAAGTGTTACACGAACTCATCATCGAGCTCCTTGTGAGCTCCTCCGTTTTGATCGGAGATTTCTCATCAGCTTTCGTGACCGTCATTCCAATTACTGTGGTCCTGCGAGCTCAATTCATCTGACGACAGACGCTAGAATTTCTGATCCGCTACCTCTTCTAGTCAGAACCTCTTCTCAAAAGATATTTTTTACTCGGCTAAATGGACCTACGTTACATGGATTCACTCTTTTCAAAGAATATTGTTTACGCGGCTAAATGGACCTACGTTTCATGGATTCACTCTTTTCAAAGAATATTGTTTACGCGGCTAAATGCACCTACGTTTCATGGATTCACTCTTTTCAAAGAATATTGTTTACGCGGCTAAATGGACCTACGTTACATGGATGCATTCTTCTCAAAAAATATTTTCTACTCGGCTAAATGGACCTACGTTACATGGATGCACTCTTCTCAAAGAATATTGTTTACTCGGCTAAATGGACCTTCGTTACATGGATGCAGAGCTTCTTTGAGTGCGAAAAGAAAACTTTGAAGCCCTGTTGATCTTGCCGAAATTTTTGGTAGTGTTATGTAATACGGAAGAAGGAATTCATTTTGTTTTAATTGTTAATAAAACATGATCATAATGATCTTCTGTAATTCCTTCATCACTCTCAAACCGAACATTTCTTACCATTCGAGAGCACACGAGTAAAAATTATTACCAATGAATTATTTTTCTTCCTAAAAACCATTGCCGTATGAATTCAGCTGCTTTTTTTGAGCTGTTAGGCGTAAAATTTTCATTGGTTAGAAATGTCTTGTTGGATAATTTTTTACCTCATTTCAAATGACATTCAGTCTCTCAAACCACCTAACTTTTTATCGTCGTGTAACATGGAACAAAGCAAGTCCACTCATTTATTTTTGAAAAATGTCTTCATGTGATATTCGGACTGCCACGCTTGAAACTCATCCCGAATTGCGTGACAAAGATTGAGTTCCTCTTTCATGAATGACCTCTCCCCGGAAGAGGTGCTCATCATTTTTGCCAGCGTGACATCCCGAAGCAGTTTTCTTCTCTTGTATCTTTTTATTCTCAAGCCAAACCACCATTCGGTCCGCTATATTTAAATGGACTTGGAACACAAAAGATATCGTTTCACTGTTGTGCCACTTCTGAAGTTTCGATCAACGAATTTCTTTTCTTTTAACTCGATTCGAATCCACAGAGGGGATGAAATAAAGCTATTTGTCAGTTTCCATTTTTTGAAATATCTAAATAACACAAACGGTATATCACTCTTTTCAAAAATTGGTATCGACATGATTGAAACGTTCTTCTTTGAAATAAGAAGTTCTAGTGTTTCTTGGATATCGCATAATTTAAGAAATCATGAGACAAAGATTATTTTCCTCATTCTTGGTACACGGTAGATAACTTCGGCTTTTTTTCTAATCCCGTATCGATATCCTTCAGTTTAATGAAGAGGCAGAATCTTTGTAGCCTGATTGCCGTTAACATAACAGTTTTCTACAGTTCTGTAGCTGTAAATTGAAGCTTCAGAGTCAACTGCAAAACGGCCACACAACTCACTACATCTTTCAGAAACTATAAAAAGAAGAAAAAAAGAAATGTGCAAAGAAACACGCATACATTTGATTAATATTTAACTCGTTTTTACATTTTGTATTCAATATTTCTAGTTCACTTGCACAAAAGCTTTTAGAGAAATTTAAATACATGACGTCTGAGAGCTCAAGACAAGAATACGGTAATGTGGAGAATTTTGACACCTGAGTTCTCTACGAACATAAAGTTTGGCTCTACACCTTCTGAAAACGAGTCCAAATCTATTAAATGATTACAATTCTTGACATGGTCTCTGGGTAATTTCGTAAATGAAACAGTCCTTCCACCTCAGGATACGCAGCAAAGTTTCTTTCTTCTTTTTATTTCTGCTGAAAACTTGAAGCCAATTAATGAGCTTAGACCCAATTCAGCTTTACCGGTCTTCCGAGCTCTCACATGTGATTTTAACTCTGATTTTGCTGTATAAAAGTTTCGAGATATACTTTGGTAATGGCGTATATTTCTTGAAAATATCCTTGTTTGAAAAGCCTACACTTCTCACCGGAGAAAAATCATTAGTGTTACTTCGTAAATGCTTACGCACTATTCCCTGCCATGTAGAGTCAGGTATCAAATTCACACAGCTCCAAATTAGGAAGAATTGAAACGAAAATGAAATGTCCTCTGGTAATCATAAACGAAAGTATGGAACAGAATTCCTATAGATAGTTGGCTATCCTGCAGCTTCTCTAAAATTAATTTCTCTATTTATTTCGATTATCTTTCTTTTGAAAAGCTGAATTCTACTAGCATTGTAATATTCGAATGTTTTCGAAACAACTGGCATCGTAAATAAATATTAGACGTCCAAGAAGCAGTTCTCACTTCAGGGGTGTTTAGATTTTCATCATGAGCGTGTAGCTGGGCACGCCAGTCCTACGACTATCTTAAAAAGAAACTCAGGATAATAGCTATAAGAGAGGAAAATTCCCAAAACACAATGTCTTGCCCCCAACGTCCAGAAATAGCTCCAGACCATCAGTCTCGAGCGCGGACTCAAGCCACCAGGCGTGGGATTAGTAGGTCCCAGCTCATGCGGGCGGCATTTGGAATATTTCTGGGCATTGTTTCTGTAGAACATCAGAGACATGTTTCATGGGTTTATGCACGTGCACATTTTTTGTGGGTTCATGCACGTGCACATTTTTCACGGGCTTATGTCCGTGTACATTTTTCATGGGTTTATGCATGTATGTGCACATTTTTCATGGGTTTATGCATGTATGTGCACATTTTTCATGGGTTTATGTACGGGCCCATTTTTCATTGGGTTTATGCCCGTGTACATTTTTCATGGGTTTATGTACGTCCATATTTTTCATGGGTTTATGTACGTCCACATTTTTTGTGGGTTCATGTACGTGCACATTTTTCATGGGTTTATGCCCGTGCACATTTTTCATGGGCTTATGTATGTGCACATTTTTCATGGGTTTATGTACGTGCACATTTTTCATGGGTTCATGCCCGTGTACATTTTTCACGGATTCATGTACGTGTTCACCCTAACCCAACTTAAACCAAACCTGACCTAAACTGAATAAATCTTAATGATCCGAACTTTCATGTAAAATGCCAGCTGATATAATGAAATGAGTGTGTTCATGTCAAGCTTTTTATCGTGAAACGCAATTTTCGTTTGCAACGTGGCTTTTTTGCGCAATAAATGTATAGTCTTGATGTCATTGTTCAGATGAGTAAACCTGAAATTTGAAATAAATTTAATATACAGTACACTGTACCTTTTAATCAGTCAAATGTTTAAAGTGAGATCTGGAAAAGCAAATTGAGGCCAATGTTAAATTTAAGTTGTTTTAAACGAATGACAAATCCTTTTAATTCTTTACCTTCTCAGAGGACTTCACAGTTCTCTTCCGAGAAAAGCATAATAAATTGCATTTATTGCTAAATTTGTTCCACAAGGTGTTTTTTGAATTACACTGCCGAGTGGCAGTCCCTTCCTCACTCTGATGTCGGTGACAACATGATGCTGCCAGAGCCAGTCTAATGACAGTGGTTGTGATAACGGTAATGTGAGCTCATAAATGCTGATGTTGTCCTTAAATGCTGACGTGTGAAGGTCAAGGCCAATGAAAAAAGCCCTTTGAAACTCTCCTTAAAACATTCGTTCAGAAATTAATATTCTCTGCCATGATTCTCATTGAGCATCAGTTACCTCTAAGTGAGAGCCTATCAACAAGCACGATGTTACAGATCCTGTTACATGGATTTAGACTTCAAAACCATTAAATTGACCTCTTTCTATGTAAGATGCTACCGTCAGAATTCAGGCATCGAAAGTGAGTTGCCGTAAGGAAGTAATAAACAAATACGAAATGACGAGATACGCAGATGCAGCGGCTGCTAGCGTTGGTGGAGTAAAACACACCAGTGCCTGAATCACTGTATCATCGTGTGTGGCAGTGCATCTCATAACCGCATATGAACGACCAACTGAGAGCGAAAATTCGTTTCTTGGGAAACACGAGCTCATCGCTGTAAAGAAGACAGATGAATATTCAAGTGATGTATTTAACATGTGTTGAATATTTGTGAACTTTACTAAAATTCCCCGCAAATACAAAGTAGAGTAAAAGGCATACTGTGTACGAGTATTACCTTTATTCCTGCATGAACATTTCCTCAACAGTATGTTAAACGTTCAAAGAGAATTTCACACCAGCAATTACAGATAACTCAACAGAGAGAAAGCGCATTAAAAGTTGTAAATGAGATTCCAACTCTGACAAAATTGGCTTCAAGGCCATTGACGGGAAATTTTAAATAAACCTTGTATGAGCATCGAAATTATGTAAATAAATTAAAATAGTTGTGGAAATAAAATTTGAAAAAAAAATGGATACTGATTTACCGAAAGTTGCTCAATGAGCTTCGATCGTCACGGTTAAAATAAGTACCTTAGCTAGTTCGGTAAAATAAAATGAATTTCTAATTCATACGCGTTTTAAAAATAAGTGTTGGTAACCACGCGCATCCCCAACAGCTCCAATTCTAGGAGCCTTTACATCATCTATCAACATGACGGTTACCAAATACTGAGAAGTCTTTTTAAACAAACTTCCGTAAAAAAATTCAAATTTGAGAATTTTGGCTTGACAAGAAGCCAATTTGGCCACATTGAGCCTAATCGCCAGATCTCCAGCAGCAGGCAGCCCAGCACCAGATGGCGCCACTAAATTGCGTCGTCTCCGGCAACTCGGAGACTCTTCGTTTGCTTGCATTTGCCTTCGTTTTCGTTATCTACGCTAGACGGGGAAATGTCGAATATTTTGTAACGTTATCACTTTTAAAAAGTAATTGAAGCAATACCTGGATTCTCTTGAAATTCGAGAGAGATTTGTAAATTGAGTGTTTCGGACACTAAGCACATATCCTTCAGAACCGCTGCTGCGGCGTGTTGGGGGAGAGTCCCGCACCCTTCATTTGGTTACACGAATAATTTTGGGACTATATCTAATAACAATACATTGAAGAGCAGTCATTTGTAATTTCATCAATGAACACCGATGATTTCTTTGAGGCCTAAAGATTTCAGGTCATTCTTTATTTTTTGAATTGTGTGAATGATTTAAATTAATGTTATGTGTTAACAGTTACATTTTTACTCACGCAGCATTTACACGTTCGTTCTCGGTATGTTGCGTGCCAGCAAAAATGATCAAAATCTGTTAGCCTTTAACTGCTTTTTCTTCGTCAGTTTCGATGAATGTCCCGCCAGTACAGAATATGCGTCAGGTGACGCTGATCGTAACTCTTACGTTCGTTATTCCCATAGAAGCTAGCGTTCTGGTGAAGGCTTTATCACCTGATATGTTGCCTACTATGAAGCTTAAGGGCTTCTATGGCTTCAATCTACGGTCGTAAGTTAACCATGAATTATGCAGGAATTGGTCGTTCCATTTCATGCTTGAATGCCTCAATTCTGCCTTAGAACGACTGCTTAGTGGCAGAGGAGGGAAGGGGGAACTGACCTCTCGGCCTGAGAAATGTACGGATCCGCATGGACTGGTCTCGAGTGTGTGTGTGTGATAATGACTTTCTCAGTCCTGGGACAATGATCTTAAGCAAGATGTTAATGGGTCGTGGCTTTTAGACGACTATTGATTAAAAAAATTTAGGTATGCTCACAGTAGTTGAACTTGTGAAAGGGTTCGAGGCTATAAAGCCTTAAGTTATAAGAATTATGGAAAAAAGTTCAAAAAGTTGGTATGATTGTTATATTTCGGGAGGAAAGAACTGCTGAACATTTCTCTCAGCTATAATGAGAAGTGACCTTTTTCCCATGAAGAAAAAAAGTCTAAGTACTTTAAAATTAAAGTTGAAATATTTTTAGATTCATTTGAAACTCGGAACAGAATGAGGAAATGAGACTATTCGGCTTCTGCGAAAACGGATCATCGAGCTAAAGAATAACTGACAGAACGTAACATACTTTTGAAGTAAAAATTATACATGTGGGCTTGACCCAGGCCGTAAAAACATTTGCTTCACTGAGTGCAAGTAGTTTCGATTTTATACGATCGTATCACCTACAGTTCTAAATGATCTTGGTTTCTTGGATTTTACTATTACCCTTGGATTTATTGAATTAGTATTCGATTTTATCATATCTTTCGATTTTATATTACCTGCAGTTCTAAATGATCTTGGTATGTTTTCCTTTGGTTAGATGATACGCTAACTGAAAATTGACGCTAATTTCCGGCTTCAGAAATAAGCTCTTCAGTCACTATGTGCATAAAATACCAGGCATTGAGGCTAAATTGGTGGCTTACCACCGATAGCTACATTGGTTAAGTTATTTCATCCTTAAAATTTTGAATTCATTTTTCTTACATGCTAGAAATGTTTAGTAAATTTTGTCGCATATATTTCTATCTTGGCAGGGTAAGAGCGCAAATACGATACAGAAATTAGAAATGAATACCGGCCGCATTCAGTATTCGAGGAGCAACGTTTGCCATTTGAACGATCGACGCCATAAACAATACGGCAGCGACGTGCGGTGTTCGCTGAACACTGAAAATTAGAGACGCTGGCAAAAAAATTCAACGGGGGCTTAAACTTCTTTTATGAACTTTTGAGTTTAGGTTCTACAATACTTTTTAAATAGAATGAATGACATAAATTCAACTTATTTTCTAACAAATACAAGTTCCTTCACGCAACACATACTGACGCATTTACTGGGTTTTGTGCGCCAGGGAAAATAATCAAAACAAGGATACCTTTAACCACTTTTTGTGTGCAACTTTCGGTGATCATTGGGTGACTTGGTCAACTGTGCGAGAATGTGGCCCGTCGCTGTTGCCATATTTTATTCAATTCATAAATCTGCTGTCAGGAAGTCACACAACACGCGTTCCGAGTTGCACTCACATGCTTTGTTACTTCCAGTTGCTCAGCTGCATTACAAATGATCAAGGGTCGGACTTATGAGCATATTATGTCGTCGTAGCGGCATAGCTGACAGCGAATGCTTCTCTTGTGTCTTGGCTTACCTGCGTGTTTTTTCAAGTCAAAATTCTCAAGTTTGAGTTTTCAAATATAATTGAGCACACATAATTTGGCAACGTAAATTGTGTTTCGCTTGTTACAAATGGTAGAAAAGTCAGCTCAATATCCATCCTCACCAAGAGAACCGTTGCAGAAAAACTAAAAACTACTGAATAATTCTGGGAGACATGACCAGATTGTTTCTGTCAAGTGAACGAAAAATTCTGGGACCAACCTTATTTCAAACAGCACTACTTACAAGATATCTCGTATCGTGTACGCAAAGTTTTATCGAGACGGTGATCTTATTTAGTAGCGCTGTTGTGCAGCGGCCCCGCTACCTCGCCGCGCTTCTTTCAGCATGGCCCACATGTAATGCACTTGAATATTCCGAAATGCTCGCTACTGCGAGAATGAGAAAGCCGTGGATGGCGGCTGCGACTGTAAAATAGTCACAATGATTTCATAGCGATTCTGCTTCAGGTCCCATGCAAGAGAAAAAGAGCAAGAAAAGGCGTCCTGAGAAATTACTGAGACACATTCACCAGGTCTTAAATTTTGGCTTCGTGTGAACTGTGAGACTGTAATCTTCCTTATTTTAGACTTAAATGTTTTATGCCCTTATGAAATTCCCGCCCAATATTTTGTAGTAATTGACATCACAAAATTGGGGAAATAGTATACTCAACTAACCCGTCACGAATGTAGTGATTACACGTGAATCACGTCTTATCGTAAATATTTCAATCTGAAAAATTAGAAATGCTATGATAATCTGAATTAAGAAAGAACAAACAATCCATTTGTAATCTCAAAATTCAAATTGGCTGACTAGACCTTCAATATTAAATCTTGATATCGTTAAGATTTGAACGAAAAAAGTAGAATTTTAAGTCTCAGAGATTTTGAAAAGTTCCACAAACTTATGCAGTCCCGCGAACATTTATACCAACTGCTAAGACCGTAAATAAAAATAATGCAATTTGACCTTTAAGGTAAACAACTTACAATAACTTTTGACGCAATTGAAAATCCTGAATTTCTTGAGTAACAAGCGAATCTCACACAAAATATACGAATCTCCCGAAATATGCTGCCTTCAAGCTTTTTGGAAAGAAAATGCAACAGTCCGCCAGAATTAATGAGAGAGCGACATTTGATGGAGGAGGCTGTCTTGAGCCCCAACAGGACAACAGGACTCGAGCCCCAACAAGACAAATTAAAATTTGTTTGTGGATTTGAAAAATCATGCTTTAGCGACACAACTGAAAAATTATAGAATATTTATTAACGATTACGAGGCGGCGGCATACTTGATATCGTAGGCGGATCCCGCTGTTGTTTGGTCCTGTTCGAGCTCTGCTACTTTGTTCGAGGCCGCGGGAAAGTTGAATTAACTCGATATTGGTAGTCATACATAATTCGGGGAAACATTCTGTTCTCAATATTTTTCCATCACTTGGGGAACACCCCAGAGGACATGCGGGGGCTTCTGAGAGAATATTAAAGAGATGCCATCAAAGTCTTGTTGATCACATACTTGGAAACTCTTTCGCTTCTGGTCGACCGTATTGCTATTCTGGTATGGCAGACACGCTTTTCAGCAGTTATATACCATTTGAGCGAGAGTAAAACTGTCTGTCTACATCTATACTGTCTACATCGGCCTAACATTTTGCCACACCTGTTCAATTAATTGTGACAGGCAATTTTGATCAAGCGCAGTGACTTCGAACGTTTTTGTACTTCAGCGTTACTCCTGTGTTTTATTCACTCATGAAATCATCTAAGAGGTGGTGTAAATTTTATCAACATTTTCCACAGTAGAAAAAAGTGCGTTTATAAAGGTCAAGTCATAGTGAAAATGGTGAGTAAAACGTAGTAAATATGTAGGTTTTCCAACACTAATATATTTTAAAGGTCAATGCGAGCTTATACTGCAAGTCGACATATATACATGTGTCTTCATACATTTAAATACCTCGCCAAATGATAATTTAGGCAGGTAGTGGCAAATTATTAAATAATTATTCACTAATTCACTAACACACATTTACAGCAAAAGGGATTTTCGCTGAACGCAAGTTATTGAAAATTCATTTTCGTCAAATGATATACGTTTTTAATTTTGCATAAAAAATAATTATGGCTCCTGATATATGGTAACTTGTGTTTGATAATTTTGATTTATCGTCAATTTCTCACAAGTATCAATTTAATTGAGTGCAGTGCGCTTCGTTCCTATGAACTTAAATGCGCTCAACTGGCGCATGCACATTCATAAGCAATGTGAGGAAATAGGAAGAATTTATAGCACTGTCCCATCATAGACAACAAAGTCCAGGCTCGATGTTATCAGAAAATGGCCGCATGAGCATCGCTTCCACAAAGGTCCAATATCCAGAGCAGGCTATTTTAGGGCTCGGCTGGTGGGGCGGATTAGAAGAACCCGGGGACTTCGTAATTTCCTCCACGTCGAAATAATCCAACATTCTTGATGACATCTTTAATAATTTCCAGTTAGGAAGTTTCAAATAATACCAGCAAGAGTATGCGAGTTCTGATGGCCCAAATGAAGCTATTCTATGCCACGTTAGGGTTTTATTATCAGCTAATTCTTTTGTATCTGCTGCCCTGAAGGTGTGAGGCATAGAACCAGGGTCCGAGGACGCTGACCTTAGCCTTTGTAGCTGCTTGTGATGCGAGTGTGGGGCTGGCAGTGTGATGGTCCACGAGAGCGTGGTGATAGTCCTCGCTTCACGAGGAATGCGTGTGATACTTTATGCACACTAGGAATTACCTCCGTGCGTTAATGTTGTTTTTGCCAACATGAAACTGATATTTTATGCATACTGGATCTCTCTTGCATAGCTTGTGCGGGCTCTCATGGGCAGAGATTTCATTGTCTTCGTATTTTATTTACATCGTAAAAGGGACGTGAAGCCCTAATGAAGTTGCGGAATCTGCTTTTAATTTTGCGACGTTTGCGACACTGAGCAGATTTGAAGGTATTACTATCATCTCGTACGTTAATTCTATCGCTACCGAAAATTTTTGCTGCAGATGTGAGCTTTCGCTGCTGTGCACCACAGTATACTCTAGCGTTTCATAAGTCGCTCGAAAAATCCAGCAAGTCCCGTAGGACTTGCTACATGAATGTGAGAATACTACAAGAATACAAGAGGGTTGGGCTGAAAAAGAATTTTCGATAAATTTTTCCATCTGTATTTTCTAATCTGTTCTGCAGGAGCAGCTGTTATTTTGGCAACATCTCCTCACAGGGCGCCGGATACAATAGATGCTCAGGTTAAAAGTTAGATTAAGTTTGTCATGGGTCATATATCCAAAACTGCGTTGGAACGTTTTAGTTTTAATTTTTCTCTCTATTCAAGCGTCAAATGAAATTTTTATGAATTATTTTTCTTTATTTACGTTTAAAAAAATCTATTTACAGATACAATTAAATTGTACTCGTTTAAATTTTAAATTGAAATTCATTTTGTTTTCTCGTTTAATTTGTTTTTTACGAAGTGCTTCTTCTTACTCACACACTACTGTATTGAAATTTTAGTACTTGTATCAATTGTGAGGTGCTTATTTGTTGATCATAAATTTGACCTGTTAATAACTCAAAAACAGTTGTCAAATCTCACGCTATTATTGTCATTGTTTCTCACCCGCATTTCATTGAGGTGGAGAAAATTGGAAGCCCTTTTAATTCAATAATATTAAATTGCATTTTTTCAACAAAGTTAATTTGCTTATCTGCCATATTCTAAAAAGATGTCACAAAAAATTAACTCATCCTTTGAATAACGGTTACTCAAGTGCTTGTTGCTTTTGGTTCAGGTCCAACAAGGTCTTCTTGATTAAAACTTAATTTTCCTAAGGTTTATAGTTTTTAAATTTTACTCACTAAACTTGTCTCGATGTAAATGAACACCTACGTCAAAACAAAACACATGGGTACCTGGGCGGTCGAAGAAAGAGAACATTTGTTAGAGACACCCGGTATTTCATCTTTCGAACAATATTATAATACAGCATTTTTTCAACAACATTAGAGGCCATGCTTAATTTTGCATCAAAAGAGAGCAGTCAAATAAAAGGTAATTCATAATTTACATTCAAAATGGAAATCAGGGATCTGTATATTTTTGAACTGGAATAAATGAAATAAACTACTTCATGGCTCGCGGGAATGGTTACGCTTGACCCGCGCGACTCGACATAGAATATACTAACTTGACTACAAGCTTCTCCAAGTGTGAAGCTGCTCTCCGTCTAAATTTGATGTCGGTTCTTTTGAAGTCTACGCAATATCTGTTCTTTTGAGACGACGCCCAAGGTAAAAACTTATTATTGCAGGTCTCAAATTCCGAACTTGCAATTTAACTTGGAGAATATTTGCAGATGCTTCGCTGTGTTAGAAAAACACTAGTTATGAAGTATGTACATGAAGGCAGATGTTCAAGCAGAGCTGGGTGAGTTCACAAGGGCGAGTATTCTGTCGGTACAGCCTCCGAGTCGGGACAACTTTTGTTGGCTTCAACAGAGTTATGGTATTTGCTGCTTCAAGAGAAATCTACCTAAATTTTATATATATTGATATACCATGATGAAACTCAAATATTAAATCAGTTCGGTGGCTGAGTGCGTCACAAACTGGGGAAGTTCTCATAAACTGGGAAGGATGATCAAATCTTGAAAATATGGACATATTCTGGATCATATTCTCCTCAATATTAGAAACTGTCAGCTCAAAAAATTTTATTAAAAGTTTCATTGAAAAATTCATAGTGAATAACTGCAAGATTAAAAAATATCTGGACAAATTTATTTGTATATGTTTGAATAGGTGCAGCATCTCTGAAATTCATAAATGGCGATCTCTAAAAAATGGATTGGATTACAGTTGTTTCTGCCTTAGCCCTTCTACGCTGTACTTGTAGTTTTTAACATTTTCCGTGAAGAGATGTTGTCCTTTTTATTTGGACGAGATCGTCGCTCAAAATCTCAAAGCAAACTTATGCTGTCACGGATCTTATAATTTTAATTCTCACAATCGTCCTACGAGCAGAACCTTTATCTAGAACTTGTACCTGTATCATTATTGCCTAACTTTCATTCTGACCCTCAACAGGGAATATCTGTTATTAAATTTCATCCGATATCCCGAACCTCAACATTTAGCGTCTTCTCGCACCTCATATCCGTGACCATTTCTCCAAACTTCTGGCAGTCGCCGGGATTTAAAGTTTGAATGCTGAGATTCACCATTCATTCTTGTTCATTATTTAAATTATGATATTTCACCACGTCCAGCGTTCTTTGAAACTTTCATTTCCTGACGTACTTTTTTGAGCGAGCGAGTGTGTTATGCTTTGTCTTTATTTAACTGTCTTTGTACGCTAGGACGGTGAAATTTCTCGTCATTTCTAAGGCTTCTGTACTTTCGGCAAGACCTCAACGAGCAGTCCGTGCTAAAAGCTGAACGTGCACTGTGGAAATATAATATTAAACCTGGCAAGTTGTTGATTGTTGTTCAATTGCATATGATGGGTCTTAGCTAAAGGATATTTCTAATCCAATGAGAATAGCAAGATCAGTGACATTAAACAGGTGATTAGTTTAGAGGCATCGGTTGTGATATTACGCGATTCAGGTCATGAATGTGATTGGTAAAGCCACCCAGGATGACAAAGTGAACCCGCACGTCTCAGATTACGCTCACCTAAATCATAGGTGACCCGATGCGACCAGGACACTCCATAACTCCAATGAATTTGAGTGTGCGATATTAATCGCCCAGAGAATAGCAGGAATGTTGGAGCAGGTCTCCTTTGATAGATTTGCTTCCGGAAGCTGCGACTCTCATTCTCACGGGCGCAATTACTCTGCAGGATTTTGAAACATTCACTGCGTGGCAGCAGTGCAGCTGGTACCAAAAAGTTCGTTGGTCGATTTGGCTCCACTCTGTGCTTTTTTTTATAAAGTTCTCATCTTTGATCTCTTTTTACATTAAATTTGAGCACTGAACGTCTCAAATCCTAGCTTGTGTTGCCATCACAAGTTACTGACTGATAAATATTTTATTTGCCTGGTTCTGCTACAAGTGTTCACTCGTACATTCACGTGTCATGCATACAAAATGGCTCAATAATCAATTCAGTGCAGTGGGCATGAATATATATGAACTTAAACATATCGGTGTGTAAGTCACGCATGTGCACAGTTATTAGTTAATACTTAATAATCATGCTCAAAAATCATGATAGAAATATTTTCAGGTTATGAGTTCAGTACTTCACGTTATTTAGAGCACTTCCGACACATGATGAAAAATACATAACAGTTTTTTAAACACTTCCTAAATCTCTAACTTTATTTATAAAAGACTTTTTCATAATAATAACATTATAAAAATAAATGAAATAAGCTTCACTTGAATTTCAGAGAGGTAATTCATGTTCGAATTTCTGCATTCAGAAATATCTTTGTCCTCATTAGAAAGTTCGAAAGAAAACTATTTATAAATGTTTTGGAATAGATCTGGCAGAAAGTGTCAGCCGTGAAAATTTTTGAATTTCAAGAAACTGTTTCTGAAATTCTGATGATTTTCACCTAATTTCATTCAGCTCAATTAATTTAAATTTGGTAATCAACGTTTTGAAATATCAAGTGGCTTCCTTGCTCTCTAAAAGCTGTTTGCTTTCAGCAGTTGTTAGCTCGGCCAAGTTTCTCCAATAAAACATTGGCACCGAAAGCTTGGTGATTTTCTCAGAGTAGAAAATATTTGAATTCAACAAAATTTGACAATTGAGCATACGAATGCGACGTTCATTACTCCTAAATGAAGTAATAAACAGGGCATCTAAAAATATAATTTCTGAAATACTCGCATATTGGAGATCGTTATATATTGTGGTAATTCGTACCACAGTCCTGTTTTAACATTAAATCCACCGTCTTTCTCTCTGTATCACCACATTCCTCTGAGATCTTCAACCAAATCAGGAATGAGCGTTGACCATTTCAGGAATGAGCGTTGACTAAAATTCGAATATGTGAGGGGGACTGACCTCAACATGAGCGAGGTAGAAGGCAGCGAGGTACGGCACGGGGGTGTCGCGGGAGTGGAAGGCGAAGGGCAGCAGCAGGGCGCACACCAGCAAGTTGGCCACTGCCAGCCACTTCAGGTACCTGCGTTGGGGAAACAATGCCACGACGGTTACTTCTGATGATGCTAAAAATTGAATAAACAATGACTTTGAATTCGATTTAAAAATATCAATTTGGATGCTAGAATTCCAGTCGTATTTCAGGAAAATATTTCTTCTGATGACGCTGTAATTTGGATTATCAATGACTTTGAATTCAGTTTGTCAGAACGTGCAATCTCATTTATGCAATACGTTGGGTTTACATTGTAATTACTTTTATACTTATTTCCGTAGTGAAATCGGTTTTTCCTTCCTCACTACAGCTTCCAATCATTGAAGTATACGACTTTATAGTTATGCACGTTCAATTAGGGGAATTTTAAAATTACTTCTTCACATAATATGGACGCATTCTTGAGCTAGAACGAAATTCCTGGGTTTTCGAATTTGGGCCACGCCTCTAAATTTTATGAAGCTTGCTTTCACGTCATCGAGCGCTGCTCTCATGCTCAAAACGACGCTTTAAGGGAATTAGCTGCAGTGATTTCTAATGAAAAATTACCAAATATTTTCACGTTCATTTCCTTTGAAAAGAGCACCAACGATGCTAACTCCCGGAAGCTACAATTCAATTTTCGTAGGTTAGTGGGCCTAGTCGATTTCTCATTTTTAAACAGCTTGTTAAATAGGTCGCTTAATGTTGGGTAACCGCTTTCGAAGGAGAACTGAAGGCGATCCAAGAACACAATATTTCTTTCAGCTCACTTATTACTAATAATGTATGTAAAAATTCGATGGCTGAGAAGTTACAGTTAACGTCTCTTATTTCCTTTCATGCTTAAGTATCTTTTCTTGATGCAATTTTATCACTGCTGTTGATGAGGCCACACCAAGCATTTAGACTTTAATATTTAGAGGTGGAATTTTATTTTCACTCACTGAGAGATATTGGCACAGCTTGCACGGTGGAATTGCGGAGATTTTTCGCGGTGGCGGATGTTCATCGACTTAACTCCTTGGAAACAAGTGCCAGGCCTTGAGGCTCTTGAAGGACTTTCTTGGAAGACAAGTCCTGAACTTGGATTATTGAGTCGCCGATCTTTCTCCGTTCTTTTCTAATTTCAAAATACTTTCACCAACGTCACTTTAAAGTGAAATTATACCTATCGTTGAAAGCTTTATTTTTTTTCCGTACAGAAGTAAGTCATTTAATTTTTTTTGAGACAAGTGGGTATCAACTTTAAACAAGTTGAACTTTTTAAACAATTGATTTAGCCCAAGTGATACATCAGAAAGAATGTTTCTTAAAAGTGTTATAATGATCACATTTTAATACAACCACTTGCGAGACTAAATAAGTTCAGCGACTTTTTGAGCATCCTATCAAAATGCTAATCAAATTAAGGTTACTTCTCCCCAAATTTTAAACCCCTTTCTAATTCTCTTAAGGTACAAATGAAAGGTTCCTTCAAGATTCCAATTAACAAAAAAAAATTGAAAGTAAAACACTACAGAAGTTGGATTTCTTTTATTAGCTGCCTCACTGAAAATCACCAGCAAGATTTTTGGTACTCGCGACAAAAATGTAACTGCAGTCGACACCAATCAGAGACTCATTACTCTCAGGCAGGAAAAGTCAACATTACTATGAACAAGCGAGATAGAATGTTTTACGACGAAGCAGCGTAAGATTCCATCGAACGTAAAAAAAGAAGTCAAATAAGCGTCAATGAAACACAACCATGAACGACAAAAAAATTAGCATTCGAAAATGTTGATTTTAGGAAGTTTTTTTTTTGAAACAGCATAATCGCGGAAGACGACAAGTCCACAAAATCACATGTTCTAGATACGCAGTTCATTGGGGTTCCATTGTGCAATGCCCTGAAAAATTGGCTGACTGATCATCAAAAGAGGGTTAATCCTCATCAGTTGAATCGAACGTGACGTCCACGCTTTTACAAAGCGAGGTCTCTTCTGTAGGCAGACAAGTGCACGGTGAGGCACGGAGGCTGGCTAATGAAATTTTTAGGTGGCAAATCGAAAATTCTCTATACAGGGAAAGAGGGAAATCAAAGCAGCAACAGCTATTTCTCTTTAAAAAAATTCATTTAATGTATTTCTCCACACATCGCACCCAAAGCTATGTCTCCAGTAAAAATAACAGAAGCACACACAAAGGTCGAATATGTTATGTGAAACTCCTTCATAACCCTTAATTTTGATTTAATTTAACATCTGTCAGAAAATCTGAGTAAAAATACGCACTCTCCGCTTTGGACTTAGAAACAGCAAGTGAAGATATCCTCAAAAAATGAATAAGCTGAAGTTCGTTTGCATAAATCTGCATGTTGTATTAGCCTTCCTCATGACCAGTCAAAATTGCTCGGAACGCGAAAAGCAAAACAAAAAAAAATAATTTTCAACACATCTTTAAAGTCGAGGAGTGTTTCAAGTATTTTCTCAATCCCCGTTTGGCTAGAAAGCGTGTTGATCTTTCCCTAGTAAGATTTAATGGTCAAGCTGGAAATTTATTTTTCAGCTTTCATGAAAAATTTATAACGTTTTGCCCTTCATTGAGAGCAAACGAACTTTTGAGTCAACTTTAAATTAATATAATACTTGTGTTCTTATTGCTGGAGAATTTACACAGATAAGTTTCAAGAAAAATATTGTAAAATGTTGACTTTGTTCAGCGAAACTATGGAAACTCGATTAACTCTGCGCGCATCTGTCAGTGTGATAAAATTTTAAAAACGATAGAAAAAGCGGCACAAATTGCACTCGGGCAGAGAGAGTACCAAGTTTCCAGGAGACCAACAAGGGCTAAATAAAGCAACAAGTGGCGCAGCTGTGAGTAAGAACCATCTCAAGTTTAATACCAAAATTCTCCAATGTTAAATTGAAAGTTTCTAGACTGGCGTTTTTCTATTTTTCCCCACGGGCATCTGCTCCTGAACAACTTTTTATAAGAGATTTATTTTTGAGAGTTGCTTGCTGGGGTTAATTTCTTCCGGAGGTTAGGAGAGGGAAGATAAAGCAGGATAGGTTGCTCTATTTACTATTTTGTTAAGTGAGAGATGTATTCTTCTTTCTATTAATAAAGTTATGATGCAGACTGATGAGGAAAAAGATAAAATGTTTCAAAGACGATATCTGCTTTACGGACATGAGCAACAAAATGGGAGCAAGAAATTTGTGAATACAAGAAAAGACTTGAAAATTTGTAAAAGATCATTAAGGTTAGAACTAGAAAAACCTTGTAAAGAGTACCAATAAACACCATTGAAATATAACCAAGGGGTTACTATACGTGTTAAATTCTAACAGAAGGGACCGACAAATCGTAAACGACTACACATTTTACTGGGCTCATCAAAATGCCGCCAATCATATGAGAGTGCAGAGCGAAAATTTTCATAACAGAGCTTTGCATTCATACCTCTCAGATCAAATGAAAAACTGACAATCGCCAAATCATGAATGAATCGCCAAATGGTTGACCAGATTTAGTTTGTACAAATTATATCTAGTTAACCTGATACTGATAAGTATTTTACGGCCTCCCTTGACGTTGAGAATCTTTTTACCAATGTACCTCTTGACGAAACCATTGATATTTGCATAAATTCTTTGTTTTCTAATCCGTCATCTCCAGTTATTGGTTTAACCAAAAATTTTTTAGGTCTCTTTTAGAACTATGTGTGCGAAGTTCCTTCTTTATTTTCAATGGCTGTATATATAAACAGATTGAAGGGTGGGGTATGGGTCCCCCTTTAGGCCCTTCCTTTTCCAACGTTTTCATGTACCACAATGAACAGAAATAGTTAGATCAGCGTCCGACTTCATTCAAACCAGTTTTCTAAAGGAGCTAAATTGACGATAATTTTGTCCTTTTCAAAAACAAATTTGATGTCTATTCCTTCCTTCAATATTTCAATTCCAGACATTCCAATTTAAATTTCACTTTAGATCTAGAAAAAAAAAATCAATTAGATTATCTTGATATCAATGCCCACCGATCTGGTAATAAATTCATAACCTCAGTCTACAGAGAAGCAACATTCACCGGGTTAGCTTTAGGTTACTCTAGTTTCTGTTGCAAGTGATTTCAACTTAATAGCATTTCAACCCTAATAACTCGCGCCTATAATATTTGTTCAAACTACACTGACCTTCATAAAGAATTTGCTTTTTTAGCAATCTTTTTTACAACCAATGGTTACCCACATTCAGTTATTTTTCGTGCAATTAACAAGTTCCTGAATAGTAAATTAATTCCGAAATCTTGTGTTCAAGCTCTAAACTATAGTTACTGCGTTTTGTCATATTTTGGATATCAATCGGAAAAGTTAAGAAAAGATTTTTTAATGCTTTTGACTAATTTTTTCCCATTAATTTCCCTTTGTATTATTCTTTCTTAAATATAATAATTCGTATTCTTAAATTATAATTCATAAATTATAATTTATGATAATAAATATTTGAGATTACATATTACAATTTGTGATAATTATCAAGCGTTTAAACGCCACTTGAAATAATGATGCAACAGCTCTTGAGTTCGCAAAACTGTAGCTCGAAAAGGACGGAATTGCTTGTTACTGCCAGCCTTTAGCAGCGTGGGCCGTCATTTTATCTTTGGTGGCTTCAGGCGCACAGCAAACGAAGCTCCGCTGGGCGCGATTACGTAGACTTAATTGGAAAAGGTACAATTTCCTACGCGCGCTCTCGGGAAAAACAGTACGCGTAAAACATGATGTGAGCCTATTCATTTCTGCAGGAGGTGTAATGAGTGGGTCAATACTATAAACATGTTCTATTCCGTAATGAGTGCGTCAATACTATAAACATGTTCTATTCCGTAATGAGTGCGTCAATACTGTAAACATGTTCTATTCCGTAATGAGTGCGTCAATACTATAAACATGTTCTGTTCCGTAATGAGTGCGTCAATACTGTAAACATGTTCTGTTCCGTAATGAGTGCGTCAATACTATAAACATGTTCTATTCCGTAATGAGTGCGTCAATACTGTAAACATGTTCTATTCCGTAATGAGTGTGTCAAGAAGTTCTACTCTGTAAATTGAACTGTGGAAATTACCGTCACTACGAGCTAATTGAAACATTCCCGAGACCACTTCACGAGTACCGAATTGTTGAGAAGCGAGTGAAACGTGACAAGCGTGGCACAACAGAGTAATCTGTTTTAGTTGGAACGGATGAAATATTTGGGGCGTTACTTACAGGGCTCTCATTAGAGCATGGTGATGAACTGACGCTTTGTGGGCATGGAAATCATGCGATCATGTTTGATATTGATGGATCAGTTTTTCGTAAAGATCAGTGTGTTTTCTATTAAAAATTAGAGTAAAAATTTAGATTAACGAAAGTTTTTCTAGGAAGTGGCAGAGCTACAAGCACAAAACTGCGATGAATTATGAGTGAAAGTACAAGAAACGGATACATATCAAAAAATTTATTCAAACATAAAGATTGAAAGAAGCAACATGTTTCAAATAATTTCTACCGTCGCTAAAGCAATCACGCTACAAAGGTCTCAGAGAAAGAACAAAAAATCATCACATGTGCTAAAATAATTCAAGATAAGTTCAAATGACCATTGACAAATAATTTGAAAATTTCAGAAACTAAATCCGCCCATGAAATTGACGTGGCCCAAACTGCTCAAATGATTGCGTTGTCCAGAAGCCAACAATGACCGAGTCCTATTGTCCGCTGGAACTAAACTAATGTATGATCCTTCTTCCTCAGTCGGTGACCCTCAGCCTAAATGTGCATGTCCAGCGTGAATGCGTTTTACGCACTTCAAGTAGAATTTGCGATAAGTTGTGCCCTGAAATTTCTTCTGAGCAATTGAAGAGTAGAGAATTCCTTTTTTGTTGCTGCTGTTGAAACACGCTATTCATTTGTGTTTTCCATTTGCTCCTCTCTTGTTAAATTTTTTATTAATTCAATGTTGTTTCCTGTTTTTAATCTAAAAAAGCCCTCAAAAGATTATCTTTGTCCTCAATCATTTTCTTACCTCACACAATCCTAGTTTCATTTGAGCCCTGCCGCTTCCTCTAGACGCGTACGCTGTAAACTTAATACCGAAGAATTAATCTCACTGAATTCAAAGAATAATATCAGTTGGCAAATTCCTGCGCTTCATTTATATCATTGCTCATTAGAAGTGATGTCGCAAGCGAAGCTCACATTCTCCTATTCAGTCAGATTCGTTTTTTGCACTAATTTTTGCAACATTCATTTTAGGATCAGCCGATTGACTGTTTATTGATTGGGTTTTGAATCTTAATTTTAGTCAAACAAATGTTTTCCATCACTTTTGGTGGCTGCAATACAATGTATCGAGTTTTATTGCATTTCCACAGAAGTAAACAAAGGGAGACTTCATTACAGCGCGATTAAAAGACTACCTCAAAATACTTGTGTAATTTTTTAAGTGGCGTCGCTGATATGGTGTCCGTGTGAAGATTCGAACTGAAGTCTGACAGTAAATAATAAATAGCATTTATCAGATTCTTTAGGATAAATTATCTTTACTAAACGATGAAAGTTATAGCACAATAACTGTAACAGACCACCCAGAATAAGGCCGATTGTAGTTTTGAATTTGATTCTCAGAAGCAGCAGCTTTTCCGCTAGCAAAAAAAGCTGGTTGTTTTTTTTGTAGTACTGGAAAGGCAAACAGCTTTTTCGAGTCCACTGCAGTGACCCTCACGATCTCAGTGCATGTCTAGGATATGATATTGGCACGCTGCCGCCATCTGGGTTACACATGACGGAACTGCTCTCTGATAAACCTTCGTTTTCCGGTGACTTTGATGGCGAGCTCCGATTGAATTCGAATTGCGTTGCTACAAAAACGACTGGATACTTTACATAACAGATTCACACCGAACGCCTTTTCAAATTGGCACAACATTTGAAGTTTCTGTCATACAGCTACGAAAAATTATCGTAACAACTCTCGTAATATTACCATTTTACCGTTTTTGTTATGAATTTAAGGAAAAGATTTGCATCTGAGTACCGTGCAGAGTTGCAACATGCTAAATGGTCTTGAGGGATGCATTTTATTTTGAGGATGATCAGATTTAAAATTTTTGTCGAGAAAAAACTAACATGGACACTCAGGCGTAGGCGCAGACTATCATAGAACGCCCTGCGCTGCACTCCTGCGAATCTGACGGCGATGTGCGGCGCAGATCGGCTCAGCCGCACCGGAAAGTCTGCCGTGGCCCAAAATATTGACGGTATAAACCATGCAGTGAACGTTACTGAGAAAACTGCTGGCGGTGTTATTGGCTATTGCGAAAGAAAAGCTTTCACAGGGAGTGGAGATGAAAATTGTCGTAAGCGAAAAGGTCTCGATAAAAACACAGTGATCTGGAGTTCGTGAAATTCATTTGAATAATATTTCACTGAATTTTTTCAACTTTCACGCTTGAGGCTGCCTTGAAGAGAAAAAGTGACGGGGCTATTTGTCAGAGAATGACACTAACAAGCAATTTGGTACTACAGCGCTTACTGTTTAACGAGCTTCAAGAGGCTCCGTAATTTGAGCAATGGTCCAGCTTCTGATAATTTATGGCTCTTGGAGAGGTTATTAATGACAATTGATTAAGTACGTTCCTGATAATGCCGGTGGACAAAACTGCCCGACCGGCAGTTTTGAGTCGAGTGTTTCATGTTAGACTTGATTCAATTTAGACAGCTTGTACGATAGGTAATAACTGCTCGCGTAGTTCCACACATGTGTTGAAACGGGGCAGAGTTATTCTGCTCTCATTTGGGTAAATAATTTCAAATTTTATTTCAGCTTGTAGTCTTCAAGAGTTCGCAAAATTACCCCAGGTCAAGAAATATTTGTCGATTCGTGGATGCATTTTCTTGCAGTGATTGCGCGCTGTTCCCCGGCAATCTTTTGACCTTCTGAATAAATTTTATTACTTTCCTGCATTCCATTTGTTCTCCACCCGAGATTATTACAAAAAAGTCGCATTAAGCGTTTTTTCAAAGTCTCTTTCAACTTCCGGAGGAACGCTTTGAAGCCTGGTCATGTACTAGCGGGCTTTTAAAACGAGGCGTTTCAAGAGTCGTTTTAAAATGATAATTTATGTACATTGATTTACTGAAAATATCTCGTTTTGAGTTATAAAAGACGGTCTTAAGTGGCTCCTAAGAAGTTTTGAGGACATAGGTAAACAAATTTAAATCAAATGCGACTTTTGGGCAGATTTGCTTGGAAATTTGTTTTCCACCATATTATGAATGCATTGCCAATGCGGATAAGAAGTAAATATAATGCCCTCAGCTAATTTTTCACACCTTGAATAATTCTGTTGTTGGTCCTAAATTTACAAACCATAGAAAATAAGAGAATGAAAACCTAGGAAACCAAGAATGATGTAATCATACGCGCATGCATAAATTATCAAGATAAAAAGTGAAATAAAGCATAAATTGCCACATCCCCAAAACAACAGAACCAAAAAGACGGAGTTAGGAACCGGTACTAAGCTGCAAAACGGCCTATGAGACTTTCAGTGAATAAAAAATCATAATATATGTAACTCAAATATGTTTTCAGAATGTATCATGTACCATAAGCGAAATTTTAGCTAGATCCAGTATTTTCGAAGACCGAAAACTTTTGTGTTTTGGATACTGATATTTTAAGAGAAGAGTTGAGGAATGTTTAATGGCAGAATATTCAATTGTTTCATAAATGCATTCCTCGTAGCCCTGATGACTTTTTCCAGGGCAAGTGAAGATCCGTCCCAATGTAGTTCCTGAAATTTAAAGTCATAACTTCTGTAATACAGAACCCAACTTCTGGGTGTTATTATGTACGTTCTCATCGAAATAAATACTCTTTATATTCGCCAGACAGTACAGGTGTACAGGATATGGACACTGCAATGCCCTTCATACCCGAATATCATTACTCTAGAAATTTTCAACTAAATACATAATTTTAATACTTATCCATATATACGTCAACAATCTGGACAAATATTACCGGTACCTCGGATTATACTTTTTCTCCACGAGCTAGTATGATTCTATGTTGTAGTATTATCCAAAATTTATTGTTTTGAGCATTCGTCAAAAAATGATGTAATTAGAAAACGTCCTGACAAGCAACATTATATTTGTAACGGGAGTTTCTACGATTAGGACTCTTAGTGAGAGCTTAAATATTGTGTGCAATGAAATGTTGCAAATGTTCTTCTTTACCCAAACCTGAAAATTTTGCAACTGTTATATTGAGCTCAAGAAAGTATAAATTACCATTTCTTCAAAGCCTATAAAAACAGACGCACTTACCAGAGGGCATGTTTTGCAGAGCTGCTCAGTCGAACACCGACATAGAAATTTGCAATTAGCAGGACTGACTTAATTCTTATTTAATTAGAATATTTTAATCAGGACCAGCAAAGTTGAAGGCACCATCTTGAGCACAAGGTCTCCTACTGCTCGATTATCTTCCGATAATAATAGCGAAGAAGTAATTAGAGAATCACCAGAACGATGAAAGTTTAAGGCACTGACCTGAACGTGGGTCCCCGCAGAGTTGGTCTGCTGAGCACCAGAAGGTTGATGATGTTGCTCAGGACTCCGAAGATGATGATGACTGGAGCCACGACATTGTACGCTATTTGTCCGACGTATTCAATTTGATCACTGATGAGCGATGACCCATTGTCACAGCCGTACAGAGGTGTGGGCAACATGGTACTAGTTTCTATTATTCTTCACAGTCTGTCGTTCACATTGAGGGGAAATTCTCTCACCGCCAAGATATTCTTATTAATTTAAGCTGCAATCTCGTTATAATATGGGTGTGGACAACATGGTACTGGTTTCTATTATATTCATAGTTTCTTGTTCATATTATGGTAAAATTTCCACTACCAAAATAATCTTCTTAATTTAGGCGGCAATTTAGGTTTGTTAATTTAAGCTCTCGTTAATCAAGGCGTCATACACTGTATAGATCTTCGTCCTTAATCTACGAAAACAAAAACTAATTCAAATTGGAGATTCCATGCGCGCAATCACGTGTTACAAGCCTTCATATATTCATTCATTAGAGTTCTATGAAATCTATTTCTTTGTCACACTAAAGCACAAATGCTGCTATTCATCTTAATGAGAAGCGAATATTGGATATTAAAACATTTTTCGAGACTCTGTAAGGTATAACTAATTAATTCAACACCAACATAGTGACAATTCTGTTTCTAAATGGTTGATTTATTTTCTGTTGATCCCATTTCGGCCACCACAGTTCATGATAATTAATTTGCTAATATTTCACTGAACAGACGTAACACACCTTAATTGTGAGCAGCTTATTGCTTGGCAAGCCAGGTAATATCTCACTCACAATACCAATATCCCACTCACAATACCAATATCCCACTCACAATACCAATATCCCACTCACAATGCCAATATCTCACTCACAATACCAAGTTTGCGTTTTTGAGACGTTATCCAATATTTTCAAAACGTCACGTTCATTGACGTCTTCAGCTCTAATTATAATTATTTATATTCTAGTAATTTATAATTAAAATGAAATGTCCCGAACCTCTTCATTTAGTACTAACAACAACGAGCAAGTGTCGCATTTTTGGTTACCTAGTGTAGAATTAAGACTGTGATATCAGAATTATTTGCATTCTGATTTCAGAAGCTTCATCTTTCTTTCTTTATTGCAAAACCAGACATTGGAGTGTGTAATCAACGTCTTGTTTGACAGTCGCACTTCAAGTTTCTTCTTCACTCCATCCTTTCATATCACCTCTCCAATTCTCTTTGAATTCCTCGCGGTATTTTGTTTCACCGGCTAAAAGGGATCTGTGTTAAGTCTTAAGAATTTTACGCTTTGAACCAAGTTTCTGAAATATGATCTGTCTCTAGGATTTCAATGAAATAACACTTTTATTCCTTAAATATAAAGCTAAAATGTACGACATTAATGTTTTCAATAGCACTTGATCTGCGAAGGGAAGTAATCCTCTTTGGGTGCTTTCAATGGCTGATTCAGCCTAATGCGGACTTGGCCCTATTTTTTCAAATGCCATTTATACAAGATCTGATGACAGTTTCTTAAAATTTTATGGACTTCCTAGAATAGGGTGGAATTCCCACCATTCCCACCATGTTGTGGCTTTTCGGTACTGCGATTAAATGCTTATTTATAACAGACCTTCTTCCAAATGCAGTCGCAGAAAATGAATTCTCAGGACACAGAATTTGCATGTGGCGAGTTTTTAATATCATGTGAGATGGGAGGAAGCGGAGTTACTGCGGGCAAAACAAATTAATATGGTCTATCTTGTGCAGTAATATTCAGAAAAATTTGCCTTTCCTGTATTGGGCTCTCCATTTTTAAAATAGAGTTGTGCAAATAGTTTCCAGCTTCTTAACTTAGGCAAGGGAATGAGTGAGTTAAGAGCAAGCCCCGTGGGGAAAAAAAGTTTCTCTTTAACCCCTTATTTTCGCTTTCTCCATTTACTAATAACACCAGAGAGCTACAGTCTTGCGAAAATACCGAGGGTACCAAACTGAGGTCGAATCAGAGTCTATCTTTTCAAAAATCTCTTGCCTAACTGCTCTGCCAAATAGAAGTCAAAAAGTTTTACGTTGTCCCTCTTTCAATTGATTAATTCGCTTGAAGTTGGATTTTTTGGGAAAAAAAGAAAGGCGGTTACAAAAAATGCATCAGCATCGCTTTACACTTTTGAAAGATTGACTATATTAGTGAAAATGACTTCTACGGCAGAGCGCAAAATATGGCTCCAGAACATTTGGAGATCGTAAAAAGACTAACGTAAGCTTCTGCAATCGAAAGTAATTCACAAACTTGTTAGACTCACTCAATTTATTTACTTCTTGTCAACCTTTACAGCTACACCTCCAGTCAAATAAAAAAAGACTGAAAACGAAGAGAAAAAAACACTCAATTCCCTTGAAGATTTTCTGCCGTAAAATACAAGGTGTCTCAGAAGCACAATACAATAATTTGTACTTCTGTTTTATGTTTCAGATTAGATCTGACATGAGTGAAAAATTAACAGAACAAAAAAAGAGTTTTATCTTTGTTTTTTGTTTGAAAGGTATTTGTTTGAAATGTATATTTTGTTTTTGTTTGATAAAATTGATATACATTTCTCTTTTCAAAAAGCCTGGTTGGAGCGTGACTTCTGAGACACACTGTATACATATGCAATGAATAAAACTGCAAAGAAGTACATTAAAACTCTTCAACAAGGGTACACATCGCCAGGGTGGTCCCCTCCACCCAGCCTGCAGTGCCTTTAGACCGGCAGGAAAAGCTCGCCATTACAAAGGCTTATTTTCGCTGCCCACAAAAGCTGCGGCGCAGGAGGCACCCGCTCAGCAGAACAGTAATGGCTTTCACGTGTTCCGCTGCTGACGCTCCGTCGTAATCGGGAATATTACAGCAGGTTTCCAATCAAACGGCGGGTGGTACGCATTATTGTATCAATGTTATGGTTCCAATCTTCATCTTTTCTAATTTGCGTTTATTGGTGAATGTTTGTGTCGCGCAATTATGCTCTCAACACGTCCGTGCTCTGAAAATGTTGTACTCATGTGTTTATTGATCGTTTTTAAAGATTCTAGTCGTGGTTTGTTTATCGTTGGTCAAAATATTAGGTTTTTAGTTTAAAAACTTATGTACTGTTTTTAGGCCTTTTCTGAGTTACTTGCAAATTATCTTAAAAATTTCACCTATGGTGAATGTCTATGAGGGGATACGAATACTTTGAAGGCCTGGAGGTTTATTGAAGCGATGATTTATTAGAATAAAATTAAGCAATCCTTATCAATAGTAATGTGTTGAACGAGACTTTGTCTGTTATTGCCGTGTTTGACCCACTTGGTCACAGCTCAGTTTTAGCCATTTACAATTGAACAGTTGTAGAAAACCATACCATAATTATTCAGAGGATGATTGAACTCATATTAACAATTTTTACGCATAAATACAAGTCATGAAAATATGTCCACAACGCGACGGTTTGCGTTATTACCACACGGAACCACTGCTCAAAAAATTCCCAAGTGTGAAGTAAATTAGTTCAAGTTCCACCACAAGCACCAAAAATTGTGTCACTGAATGCAAGATCGCCTAAACTCCCACGTCCCATTCGGCCGAGCGGCTTTGCGTCACTGGCCGTTCCTGTCGAGTGCCTGTCTGTCCGTTCCAGACGCTCGGCGCGACGGAAGCCGTCTGGAAGCCAAGGTCATCACCCCGTCTCTGGTGTTATCTGTTTGACATCCATGATACGCTCTAAAATAAATTGCGTGACGATAGCCTGCCTCCAAGTGAATGATTTATGCTTTCTCAGTGGTACCACAATGTGTCACGGCTGTGATGGATGACTTCTCAGCTGTTAGAGGCATGGTTTTATGGGTGAACAACGTGCCAGAAGTTCACAACTGAGTGAGTTAGTGACAACAGTCAGTAATGTAAAATATGTGCATTGTCAGTCTCGTAATACGTGTTTAGAAGGCTCAAAATATTGTAAATCAATTCCTTTCAATTCGCGCAAAAGCTGGAAGCGTTCATGCCTGCACAGTTCTAACATGTGTTAGCAGATGCGTTTGATGCTTTTATTACACTTGAAATTTTTTTCGCCTGAAGGACTTGATAACCTGTTGATATAAGTTCTACTTCAGCAATGAAGCAAACATAGTGAGATCCATGATCTACATTGACGTCAACATTATTGACTCACTATCGTTTGTTCGTTAATCAACTACTGGAACAGGTGATGTGTGATGAAAAATGTCTGCACTGTTCTATGGTTGTAATCATTTCAAGAAGATTAACAGATTGAGAACATACAAATAATGTAGTCCTTACAATAAGCTCAAAATGTGCATAAAATTAGGTGCGATGCTAATGATTAAAGAGAAAATAGCCGTGGGAGGTAAGCACTTGTGATGAGAAAGAAAATCAATTAAGATGAGGTTTGATGTAAACTTGAAATAATTTCATGCACATCGTGCTCATGCCTTGATTTATGAAAGAGTTTCTCATCATCGTGGAGAATCATCGGTCGTTTACTTTATACAACGTTGCACGCTGACTTCAGAATTTAAGAGATGCTTTTCTCTAACAGACCAAGAAAGAAGACTAAACTGAACTCAAGGTTAGGCGTCTTCCTTTGTGCGCAAATGAGGTCTGCAGCAGTAGCGGCAGCTAATGTAAATTGGCCTTCAAGCTGGAGTTTGAAGTAGTTCAAGAGTGTAACGGGAGCTTAAAAGCCACTTACAGACAAACTGCAACTGCTTCACAAAGTCACCCACAGAATAGTTAAGTAATTGGGCACTTCATTAACTTAAAATGTGTTCTGAAGAGTTTGTGTGGTGGTAGTGTACCATCTGCATGTCTTGAAACAAGAAATGGTGAATGGAATACTTAACAGGGGTCAAAACTATGTACAATTCGATGCATGTCGTACGAGGAATATTCTCTAACGCAAGACTAACACATGTACGAATAGCAAACCAACTAAACTTTGTAGAGCTTGTATGGAGGTTATTTGTCTCACACACAATTAACAGTCGTGTGTTCCGTCTTGAGATATGCTTGACCATCACCGCCAGAGAGAGACCGAAGATCATTTTAAGTAAATAAAGCAACAGATGCCAATTAAGTAGCACAATCGAAGAGAAAGATCCAGTGACCTATCATCCAAGCCTAATTTTGTGCTCTTAAGGCCATAGAAGTCGGAAAATTTCGATCAGTAAACACTCAAATAAACACCCAGGGAAGCGTACGAAAAAATTAAAACTTGCTTTTGGTTGAAAATCCCAGAATCAGCATAAAATGACTTTAAAGATTGATCTGTTCTGAAAGAGCGAGAGTTAATATATTTTCAGGGGTTCGGAGCTTCGTCTCGTTGGTAAGCGATTTTACATTTAAAAAGCAGCAATAAGCGACTAATCTGAAATGTATATGTGCTACAATAAAATATAAATATCAAATACACGAGCTAAAACGAGTTCTGGAAGGACGCCATGAATAGTTGTGTTCAGCAGTGCATCACACTCAATTTCTTAGCTCTAGACACTATGTCAAAACCTGAAGGGAAATTCTCCAGGAAGTTCGAAAAGAACGGCCTCGAAAAATTGGAACAGCGCCCTCGAGCAAACAGGATGACTGGAACAATCATACCTTCCCTAGTTCCAATGTGTCAAAATCAACAGCAAGAGGCAAATGGAAAAGAGGACTCAGAAGGTTCCAATACAGAAGTGAAGTAGGAAAGTTTTCTTCGTCGTCGGTAAAAAATTTGCGGGTGCAAGGTTAGAAGTTACCTTCTTCCGTGTGAAAAATGTTACTCACAGAAAATCATTTCGTACGACAATTTAAAATCATTTGAGAGGCATGCGTTAGATGGAAATTCAGAGTTATTGACTGTTCGGTAGTTTTGATATTCGTTTGGGAGTGAGTGATAAAACTCTTGTTTAGGAAAAGTATGAGTAATGGCAGTTCAGTTAAATAGGATAGTGTATTTACTCCAGTATTTTTTAGCGTGCAAGAGATGTTGACAGTAGAGAGTAGGCATAGTATTTGAAGAAAAGACGCAAGGAATCTTGATCTGTAAAAATTAAAAAATAAGAAAGAAAAATGAAAGGCATTAAACAAGAGCTTTTTTACGGTACTAGTTTTGAATCGATAATGATGATGACAATCACTAAAAAAAAATTGCGGCTATGTATAGTTTAGAGTTAGCTAGTCTGCAGAATACTCCAGTGAATATGAAGCTTTGATAGGATACTGATGAATGTGAAAAGGCCGAGCAGTGATCACATTGCTGTTTTGTGGTGAAGTGGATGCTAACATGTTGAGAATTAAGAAACTGTTGAAAAAGTTGACAACGGATCTTTGTTTCATAATGGGAAAAGGGTTTTCCACATAACGTTGAAAAAGAAGTGATTTGGAATGAAAAACGCCCATGGATGATAGCCCTTTTTCCTAATGATTGCAAAGGAAGATATTTGACAGTGTCGGGATGCTGTGAAATGCAATTTTTCAAAATTCTATCAATTTCCTTGCATTGATGGTTTTCAAAGTAAAGAGAGCATCTTTACTTTGGTCATTTAAAATTCACATTTTTGCGCTGCTACGTGTATTTTTTATATATTTTACAGGAAAGAATTATGTTGTATCGAGAAATTACTCAATGTTTATTTGGTTTTAAAATTTTTTGTTGGCGATTTTCTTGCAAAGTAGTTCACTGGCATTTTCGCTTGAAGAATTTTACTGAGCTTTGAACAGCATATTTAAATTCTGCCGACATTGTGAGTCAAAGTTCGAACGATTTCACACCTATGATTTTTCTCTGAAGCCTAAAATCGGTAAATCGTTCGACTCTGACTAAATGAAGACAGAAAAAATAGCCTTCTTTTCCGAACACTCAAGGGTTGGTTGATTCAAATATTTTCTGTACTTCATTGCAACCTGTGGACTTAGTTCGAAAATCGTACTTTGCTGGAAACTTTCTCGTCAGATTTCAATCTCGCGCTAAGGCGTTAGCGAGCACCTCGTCATTAAGACTGAGTAACATGAGTTCTTAAGAAATTTTATCCCATGCTTTATTTACATTTTATAACTTCCAATAAACTTACTGAACTTTTTAATTGCGTTCGAAAAGTTTGTCTCGCTAGCGGGTAAATTGACAACACGTGAAATTTAAGCAGTTCTCACAGAATGTGTTCTTTGAGCTTAGACAGCATGACACAAATGCCCAATGAGCTGAACACGTTGACTATGTTTGCGCGGTTGCAACGGTTAGTTAGATGGTAAATAGCAGAACTGAAATATTTTTTTAATATCAGCTCGAACATATTTGTATTCTGAAACACCGCCTTTTTACTCGAATATATTTCTATTCTTTCTGAGATGCGCAAAATATGCAATTACACGATAATATCTTAACTTGTAAGCTAAAATCTATCGTGAAAAAGTAGTGAAACAATTGAAATACTGTGCGTTTATGCCGCTATGTTAGTGAGCAATATACCTAGCAATACACATATGTACCAATACGTAGACAACGTAATTAAGAAAAACGAAATGCATGAGACTCAGTGAGGTATTGTGTTTAGGAAGCAAATATTTTGAGTTGCGCCTGATATTGCTCGTAAGCAGAGCTGAATGGAAGAGATCGAACATGTGATACCTGATATTCCTAGGGGAATAACCAACAATATTAACATCAATTAATAAAAATAAATTAATATCGAATTAATTAGTAATTATAATACTAATATCAACCCCGTTTCCCCATAGTTTTGAATACATGCGCTCATGAAAACATAATTCTCTCTTCAAGGGCGATTTTGTTTTCCGTGTAAACATTTTTTCCGTCTAAGCTAAACATTTCAAGTCACTTGACAAAAACTTGAAATTTCGCGAAAACATAATTGAAGAAGTTGGACAATAATTTTAAAAGTTAGAATTCCGTTTCCATTTAGTGCTCGCGGTGGTACAGTGGTTAAGGGATCGGCCTTGCATGTTGGAGGCCCGGGTTCGTATCCCGGCACTGGCGCGGCGATTTTCCCCGTTGGGTATAGGGGAGAGCACAAGCACAATACCCCACTCAACCCAGGTGTCGGAAATGGGTACCAGCTTCACGGGGGAACGTCATGGTGTCCTATATATAGTGTTAGTTATAAGACATTTGAAAAACCAATGGTTAAGATCATATGTATCAGGCTTGATTGGAAATAAAGCATCCTAAGATGCCGATGTTTGTTTAAATGAAAATCAGCCCCCAAAAAAGAAGCATAATCATAACGATTCATCATTGTAGCAGAGTGAGTGATCTTTAACATGAAGATAAAAGCCAGTAGGTAAAAAAGTTGGTGAATGATTTTTCTGAAAACTTAAAGCCAAAATTTATTCTGAGAGATAGTTTGGATTACTGTCAGCTTACGTTGGCTTTTTGCCCACAAGTCTATTAAAGGTCGGAAAGAAAATTCTTGCCTCTCATAGAGGTTTTTGATCAGAACAATTTTGAAAGCCTGCGTGAGCTTGCCTCAATTCCTGCCTCGCTGGCTTTTGAAAAGCAACGTTGACCAATCTACATCTTTGATTTAGGAAGCATTGCTCTCTAAATTTAAACCGTTACCAAACACAGCGCATATTAATTGAACAAATCATATATGAACGAAGTTTCAGAAATTGGTTTGGACGTTTCCATTTCGAAGATGGGTGACTTGAAGATCAAAATCACTCTGTATGTAAATTTAACTTCAACAAACAGCGCCGCCGGATCTTAACAAACCAACAACAGATGCCTAGTAAACGTTTCTAGTGATTTGGGTGTACAAATGACCTGTCTAAAATTGCTTGCAACCGATCGTTGTCGGGCTTCTTTTTTTCGTTACTAAGGCATTTTCTCTGGAGCTGGTGCAGAGAGGCAATTTTTACTTAATGGATTCTACGATGTTTTTTTGCACATCTGACCCCGGGTGCAAATTGATAGTGCCAAAAACAACAAGTCATCATCAAACTGCCGAAAACGCTACAGAGAACACCATACTCTTGTTTCCATAAACAAAAATTCAGGTTTTTAACTTACAAGAAAATAACTTCTGTGTTAATAATGCTAACCGAGTAAATGATACTGCGGTAAAGTTGCATATTTGGAGTAAAAACATGAAAATTGCAAGCCAATCGCTTCTAGCCCGCTACGTCTATTTTGAGGTTTTCCTCCGTGCCTAGAAAGTACAGAACGCGGTAATGCTCAACTGAGCCGTACAGCAAATTCGGGCTGAAAGCTACGCCTTATCTTCTCGGGTCCAGAATACAATAGAAAAAATCCCATTAGTTCGCTTGAGGATGGCAAGAAAGCGGGCTATGGCTTGTGACAACATTGAGAGGAAGACGATGAGAACAGCTTATCACATATCCTACAGTTTTTTTCATTTGTGAAGATAACAAAATTCACATATCGGACTTTGCAGCATGCAGTTCGTCAGCGATTTTGCTCCTACTTTCACTGTCAGCGTGCGTCTATTGTATTTATCTAAGAATTACACAGCCAGTATTTTTCTCCAAACCACGCTGTGTACTAGGGAAAGTTAAAATCTATTCAAAAGTAAGATTCAAGAGCACACCTTGCAATTATTCGTCTTGCACCAGCATAGCTTGAAAAACAAAACATGATAAAAAACAAAGTTAAAAGTGCTCACGGAAGCAATTCCTCGACGTTCAGCAATCAGGAAAATCCGAGTAATAAGTTAGCACTGAAAAATAATTCTCTGGAAACGAATTTTTCCCCTACCGCAATACTGTTCAGCCCTTTGATCGTCCTCGAAAGCCATCACCAGGATCTGTGCGAGATCAACAAAAGTAATCTGAGTCTCAGGGAAAATATTGGGATCAGAGACGCACTTCCTGCCACAGAAACCGCTAAAAACCGAAGGAAAGGGTTTTCTTATCACAAGAAGCTATGAAAGAAACTTATAACAGACAAAATATCCTAAGAATAAGTTTTTAAATTGAGACCAGTAACGCTTTTCGACAATAAGTTTTTTATGATTTGGTATAGTATTAAATTGTGTTGTAATTATTAAAATCGCTACAAAACATACAATCGTACAAATCCACATTTAATACTGTGTTGACTTGAAAATATCATTAGTCACGTTAATCGATTTTAGTTGCCAATGTACATCACTCATACGTTCTTAGACATGAAACATTAACATTTTTTATCATTTTTTTCCAGCTCATAATTTGAAAATCGGTCAAGTCAGCAACAGTAGCGTTCAGGGGCTGCTTTTAAATGATTAATGATCAATGTTTATTTGTGTCGACTGCAAATAAAGTGTTAGTAATGAATCACCTTGGTCTAGACTCGACGTCTAGGCTGCTATAACAGCAAATTAACTTGCTAATTTCCTCGAAACAATAAACTTCACCGAGAGGACAAACTACCTTGTTCCTCATCCTAATTAGCGTGTGTTTCATCGCATTGTTCATTAGACGGTAGCAGGTACTGAGGTCGCCAGCGCATTTGCTTTGTTAATTGAGTTGAATTAGAAGACATATTTCGAAAGTCCAAAATTTGGCCGTTGAAGTTAATGCATTTTTGATGAGATGTGCCAGGTGTTTATTTTGTATTACATCGCGTACCAATCTCAAATTTGTATTATGTCGCGTACAAATCGCGTACCAATTTATTTCTCATTCAGGGGTATTAACGCTGGTGATTTAGCGAGTTTTATTTCAGTTATAATGTCCAACAAATCCTAACGTCAAAGAGACCTGCTACGTTTTTTAGAATATTTTCTTTTCTCTAAGAGCCTGACACATATGTGTCATATCACACACCGGTTTTTCAAACGTTTTATAACCCATAACACAATGACGGTTACTCTCGGCCGAGCCGGTATCCAGTTCTGACATCTGGGTCGAGTGGGGAATTATTAAATAGTTTTCCCTTTTTCAAGCACTGAGAGTCACCTGGCTAGCATTGCCGAGAATCGAACCTGCGGCCTTCCCATGACCACAACAACCTAAAGTTTCACTACACTATCACTTGAATGACTTACGCCAACGTAAGTTTATCAGAATATGATTTGAAGTTGAGATAGAATAAATTCTTAAAATTTAAGTTAACTTTCATGAATTTAAATAGCGTTGAATTTAAGCCGGGGTCGCCACATTAGCTGTTTTTCTTATCTGAAATTTTACCTGTGGCATAATTTAAAGAAAATTTTGCAAAGAAATCTCACTGTCTAGAAATCACGAAAAGTTGTGAGAAGCGGAATGGTTAACACGGACAAATTCATTTTAAAACACCAAGTTGGGCACTCTGGCCTGAAAAGGCAAACTTGGCAACCCAGCTCCAAACCAAGCAATCCCGTGGTCCACAGGCTCGTTATGGTTAAAACGAATGCGGAAGTTGAATTTACAATACATAATTTAATTGATAATTAATCGATGCTAGTTTTGCTTTTCTCTATATTGACTTGAAATTCTGTATGAAGAATTTGAAAGCTACAAAGACGTTTTATTGACAATCTTTTTTTACAATTTAGGGGAGTTGATTCGTTTTTTAGCAATCTTCCTCAACACAAATCCACTCACTAACCCTATGAACGTTAGGTTCCTAATGTTAACACACATTTCAAGCACCAAATCACCAATCAAGCGATGAGTTTTTAGTCGAACACCATGAAATTATACCGTTACCATATAGGCTGCGAGAATACACTTCTCTCATTTCCATTTTTGTTCCCACTTTGACGAATCACTACCCGCCCAGAAGTCCTAAGCCACCAATGGTTGTCCTCAAGTTTTTCAGGAGGCCGCACAAACGCCTCCTCTGACGGTCGGATGCTCAGCACCGCGATGTAGCGCATTAAGGCTGTTGAGTCCTGCGACTTGTGCAACTCATAATGTTCTTCTATATGATGAATCAGGTATACGTACTCATAATGTTCTTCAATATGAAGAATCAGGTATACGTACTCATAATGTTATTCTACTTGATGAATCAGGTATACGTACTCATAATGTTCTTCAATATGAAGAACCATGTGTAAGTATTATACATGCTCTTTAATATATGTATTTGTATCTTAAATTAAAATTCCACAATTTTTGAAAAATCTGATTATCGTGCTCTTTCTTACTTTGAGAAAGGCTAAATGCTATAACCCTGAACAAATGTGTAAAATTTGAGTTCGCTCGTTACCCTTTAGCTTTCGTTAACACTGGAAATTTTTCAGTGAAATCTTGGATGTGAGGTCTTAATATTTTGTGATTTGTCTCATTTTTCATTTAATCATGTTTTGAAATTGTAATAAAGCTTTAAGTTTTGCTGTTCGATCCTAATCAGAAGCCTGAATATCCGAGGGCATGATACAAAAGGAATTAGACATTGCACGCTGGCATCGCTTCTAAGATTAAATATTTTTTCAAGGAATCTTCTGTACTAAATATCAATTTCTACTCTACAATATTTTTTCAATTAAAATTTTTAAGACCAAAGAGGCAGTTCGTGCTCTCCACAGCTTTCTTGTTTTTATTTTTCAACGAAGAAATAATTTTTGAGCCTTCCTGGAAAACCGACGTCATCAGTGTGCGTCTTCTCACATCATCTATACTTGTTCTAAAGTTGATCTACTCTCAGAAATCTTCCATCGCGAAACTGCGAGCGTGCGGTCGTTCACGCAAGCCTCCATTGTTTGATCTCTTGATGGAGTAAAACGTTTTCCTGCATCTCAAACGCGCCATGTAATTTCTTATCGGGGATTTAATCTGGCTAAAGAGATTATGCGCTCACAAGCCTCACATCTGTTATAAATTTAGAGATATTAGCTATTAGTTGTAGGAGAATCCAGCTTTGGAGATGGATATTTGTAATTTTGTCTTTTAGAAACACACTTTCGAATATTTTTGTTTTGCTTTGAGACTTTAAAAGTATTAGAGATTTCGAGAACGTACATGGATCGGAAGAAGACATAAAGATTGAAAACGTGGTATTCATGGCGACTTCCTTCAAAAAGATCGATAGGTTCCAGTCACGAAAATTCCGAAGTCGGAGAACCGATCTTCTGCCCTACCACTCCCAACTTATTGAGGGAAGAGTTGATAAGCGCCTTTTTTTCAGTTTTTATTCCGAGTTTATTAACGATATTTCTTCGTAACCACAATTTTAACAGGCCGTTTTCTGGCAATCAGAATTTAAATGTGCTGTTTCTGGCGCTAGGATACAAGCCCATTGTTTGGTCGAGCTCAAGATGTTCTATCAGAATCTGAGACTATGATCGGACAGGAACAGCCGCTGTCAACTCGAATTATTAACTTACAGAAGTTACCTTAAAGGAAAAGTTCTTACACAAATAACTTCTTTCTTCTCTTTAGGAGCTTAGTATTTGCTGGCCACAGTAACAGCTCTCTTCGCGTTTACGAGTCAGAATCAGTTTTGATTATTGAGGAAAATGGGGATTGTGTAAGTTGCAGAAAATAAACCTTATTTTACTCTGAGACGTGCATGCAAAGCATAATGGAAAATTAAACAATGTTTACAGTCATTCCACTGAAAATCATTCGTAGAAGCGTGTCTCAGAAAGGACTTTTTTTTCGTCTCAGACGGGAATGAAACTCGTTCAAGTGATTTTATTTAATTCCAACGCTGCCAAATGAAAGAACCGCAAAACAATTTATTCCCATTGATTTTAGCTCATGGTAACAGTCCCTTAAATTATTGCTATAGACTTGAATATAAAACAATATAAGCATGAGTAAAGTAATAAAACACAAGAACATCTTTCCCTCCTTCATTGATAACAGCTATTTTCCGAGATAGGGACGGACAATTCACAGTTAAAGAGTTTTCAGTTATGCTACGCTTTAATTCCTGTTTCATTCCGTAGGAATCCCCAAATTTTCTTAAATGTATGAATTAAGGAATAGATCAGCCAAGCGAGGAACCAAACTCAGCATTCACTCGAAACCGACGCACGGTTGTCTTCCGCTAACTTAAACAGTTCTGAGTATTGAAAATATTTCAATAACTACCAGTAAAATACTGCTGATGTTACAGCGTGAGATATTTCCATTACTTTTAACTTAGGATTTAAAATCAGAATTTTCTTTTGAAAAACTGGGGTTTGTCCTTTTGCTGGAGAGCAATATTTTGAATCTGATGGCGACGTTCTCTTCAACCCGGCCCGTGAGCAGAAGAACATAACAATGGGAGGTCCCTGTAGGCCTCTGCTGCTGTAAAGTAAGTATAATACCCACTGAATAGGCACATGCAAATAACACTAGCACTAGGCTGCATGTCGTCTTTTGTGACATCCCAATACAGGAGTAGTTCATATGAAAGACTCATGTGAAGACACTTCCTCTTCTTCGATTCCTCATGTGAAGATCAATCGAAGAAGAGGAAGGCGTTAGTGTACTGGATTACGCTCGCGAGAATTGCTCGTAGAAAGATGGTAATTTATTACGTCACGCCGATGAAGACAGTAATTTACGTCGATGTTGGATGAACTTGTGAACAACAGTGATATATTGAGTGAAATAAAGTTTTTTAAATTTAGTATTGTATTGATTGAAGCAGAGTATTCATTTTGCAACTAAAATGTGAAAGTATTTGCTGTTCACAGTTATTTTGCACAAATTTTTATTCCCATTGAATGCTCGTGGATATTCCCTAACTTTAAAATTCGAGATGAAGGACATTTTTAAGCCCTCAAACTTCCCGAAATTAAATCAATCTATTGGAACGCAAAAGCTGTTTTCTCAAGTGGAGGAAATATAAAACGATGTGATTTTGTTAGACGTTAAATAATACAGAATTGCAAACAATTAAGAGTGAACGTTAACTACAATGTAATGTGTAAGCCATGGTTAAAAGAACATTCACACGTGCCATTCTGCTTGCTCTGATGGTCCAAACTTCTTTAATTATCTCAAAAGCATAATCAGCATAAATGAGAAAAATTTCAAGTTCTATCAAACAACTGTATCTTCTAGTGTAAACTCGTTTCCATTGCAATGACTGGAGTTCTTTTTGATCTCGAAAAGAAATTTCTGAAGCTCCAAACTGAGAGGTGGAAGTACTTAAAATTTTTTCAGATTTCTGAATATTCATTATAACTTTACTATTTTGTCTTTCAACAGTAAAAGAAGACGGTCAATAATAATCTTCATGGCGTATAATTCTCATTGAATTTTCAGCAAAACTTCTCAGTTAATACACGCTCAGGATATTTACTGTCATAAAACAATTTGTTGGAAAATTTAAGAACCATATAACCGGCAGGAACTTTGGTCTCCAGGCGATCCATCTGCACTGAAATCTCTCAGTCCCTGACCTGCGGAAGAGACACGAAGGCACCAGTTCGTGAACACATAAGTGAAGCAATGCCTGCGTTTTATGGACAGAATCCTCAGAAGAAACGAGACACAAATTGAATTATGCTGCCGTAACTCGGATCGTCTGGTCTGAGTGAAAGACAGCTGCGCCTCTAACAGTACGAGCACGCATGATTTTTGGAAATTTCAGAAAAAGATTTTTCTTGTGTGAAGATACCTTCATACCGATTCATGAAATTATAAAAGTTGGTGCTACTATTTTATACTTTAGTTATTTTCTGGTTTGCTCTTTTTTTCATAAATCTTGAGATGATAATCTCGCGTCAGCGCGCATAGTAAGATAAAGACATAAGCATGCTATAAAATCGGATAATCTCGCGTCA